>JAJOOO010016584.1:0-39194 GCA_029582685.1 Solanum piurae | reverse complement strand
TGAGATGGAGGTGGGGGTGAGTAGAAGAGAAAGAAGTATAACTTGGATTAGCTATGATGACTTCCTTGATAAAACCTCTTACTTAACACTAAGCAATTGCTTGAGCGTTAAACACTCCTTAAAACATTGGTTTTTGGTGAACTTACTAGCAAGTACTCATTGATAAAACACCAATAAAATGAGGCATTGATGACATGAAATTGGGGGGGAAATGGTTCAAACATGAGAAGTGGCTTAAAAGTATAATAAAAAATTATTCCAAGTTTGAGGAATTAATCAAAATTCTTTATTGAAAGATTAACCCCTAGCTCATCTTTGCTTTTAATTTAAGTATATATAAATATAAATGATCTAATCGAAAAATAACAATAATAACATATTCAGTGTAGTCTTACAAGTAAGGTTTGAAGAGAATAGGATGTACGAATACCTTATCCCTATCTTTGTAAGATAGAGAGACTTTATCCATATCTTTGTAAGATAGAGAGACTTTATCCATATCTTTGTAAGATAGAGAGACTTTCTCTGATAGACTCGCAACTCCAAAATAATGAAATCAAAACAGAATTAAAAAGAAAATAATTTTGTGCTTAGTTGGATGACACTTGCCATATAATGGCTTTTTTTTCTAATTATACATGATTTATTTTGGTAAGACGACAAAGGGAAGACTCCTTTTGCCTACTTCACTTGGAATAAAAATAATGAATTACAAGACAAATATAGATATGTGGTATCTAAATAGTCAAAATATTTGTTGATTGAAATGTTTAAAATTAAAATAGCAATAAGATTCAATATATTCAAAGGGGGATTAATTGATTAAGGAATTGATGTGATTAACTTTATAAGTTAGTACATCCATTTGGCTTAATGAAGGCAAGATTAATGTTTATGAAAGTGACATCAAATGTGGTCACAAACTAAGCTGTGAAGGTTATTATTTTTAATTTATAAAATGTTTGGATAATTTTGTTGAGTAGGTGAATTGTGATCAGATAGTGATTGTTATCATTACTTGCTAACAATCTAATTTAATTTGTTTCATTTTTATCAAATACCATTAATATATTTTTGGTTATAATAAATTTAGCGTTTGTTTGGTTATCAGGATAAGAATATTGATCCCCATTTAATACTATTAAGAACTATATTTATCCTATATATGGTTACAAATATTAGCTAACATAGATAAAGTTTGTACCGTCTTATAATTATTTATCTCATATAGAATATGTGATAGTAATTTCAGAATTGTTCAAAATTGTCTTGGAAATGAATGATTGTGTTGTTTGTTTAAATTCTATTATGACCTCTATCACTAAAGTAATTGTTTCTTTGTTGATAATTAATCTTGTAGAATATATGCAACAATGCCACATTTTCCTCCAATATAAAGTACATCGTTTTCTTACTAAATCCCCATTAAATAGAGTTTAGACCAACACAACAATAAGGGCAGCATTATTAATTTGTAGTAGGTGTTGATGTGTGTATGTCTTTTAATGTCTCAAGTGTAAGTTGTAATAAATTACAATACTCGTTGACATTTTTCCAGAATCCAAATCTATAACTTGTCAAACGTTGATATATCACATATTTTTAGTTTGTATAATCCTCTTGAATTATTATTTATACTCTATTGAAAACAAATGACTTAACTTTTACAATTTACCATTGCAGGTTCATCCGAACCCTCTTCTTTCGACACAAAATATAAATTTAATTAGTCCAACAAACAATGTATCCTAGCTTATAGTAATGAAAGAGTTATCCAAAAAAAAATCATTTTTTTTGTTTTAATAAAGGAAAATGTTGGATCAATTTTGCCAATCATAGGACTAGCCCAACTTTTCCCCTCTCCCAAAAAGCCCAAATAGAATCAGCCCATAGCTACCCTTGAGGCTTTTCCCCAAAATATTACACCATTTTATCGTCTAACGTTTGTAATAATTTACAAAAACATGAAGTAGATTGACAGTTATGGACTTTCGACTTTCGTTTGTCCTACGAGTAAACCTTGAAGGTCAAAAAATCAAAATTATGTCCTTTAAATACAACCACCTTAAAGTTGATGACCACCGACTTTAGAGGGTATTATTGTAAATCACACAAATCCAAGACCCATATTTGACCTTGGAGATTTGTGTATATCAGACTTTACTCGTGACCACAATTAATTAACTCCCAATTTCAGTTCAGGTTTGCCAAATGTTGTTCAATCTCTGACTTTTGGCCTCTCAACTTTTATCACAAAATAAATATTATTTTTTTAAAAAAAAATTCTTCGTTTAATATACTGTGTTTGAAATTAATATTGATAATATGACATAATAATTTCAATATACGTAATATGAAACAAAAATAGCTTAAGCGAATAACAAATAACTTATATCGCTAAACAATAAGAATCTTTAGCTAATCCTATGAATATAGTATTACATTTAGAGATTATTAAATGTCTAATTCACATGTTATTTTATGACTAGGAATGTTTTCAGGCAGTAATTAAATTGAAGTATTAATTACAATAAATATAGTTGTAAATATCAGGCATTGGGTTCATTATTCGATGTGACTAAATTTTCTGGACTCCAACTGCTACTTTAATAGCAGTGTTAATTAATGAATTAATTTTCACAACGTTTCCAATAAACTAAGTATTGAAAATGATGTATTTGAATATAAGTATTCACATTGACAACATATAGTTTATTTTTATCTGTTCAGTATGCTAAAAATAATTGTTCAATTTGAAATACTAAGTGATAATTTATCATTTTGTGTTTACTTATTTCTCAATATTTAGATAATTTTTAATTAATAGAAATAATATAATAAAATTATCTTTTTATTTATTGTTTCTCATGAAGAAGCATTTCAAATCAAACATAAATAAATAAAAATAAACTAAAGGAGTATAAGTTAGTAATTTATAAACTTAAGGCAAAACCTATCTTTTAATTAAATCAATAAATTTCAAATACCGAATAATTAATAACACACAACAAAAAAATAGGAAAGGGAATAGAGGCATATGCATACCATACTTCATTAGTTATGGTATCAGATAATTAATTTCTTATCTTATCAAAGTGCAAATTGGCATAGTAATAAATAAAAGGGAAATAGTAAGAGTCATATACATTATGGATGAAATGGAAAAGACAGTGACACTTGAATTACCTCTGCATTTATAGTCATGTTGTTTAAGATTCTTTAAAAATATTGATAGAGTATATGAATTTGACTCTTCAAAAATATCAGTAAATACGCATCGAATTAATAATGCATGTATTTTTGGAGGGTCTATAACTCTTGAATTGGATTTAATTTCTTTTACTTTTAAACTTCATTTACAATTAAACATTGTCATATAAATTGAGACAAAAAAATACTGGTAATTAATTAAACGCAATTCATTAGTTTCTATACATATATAGGGAGCAGGCAGTGAAATGAAAGAGGGTCACTATAGTCACAGCCTAGTTACTGAAAAATGTAGGTAACTATAATTATTAGTATCATTTATACAAAAAAGAGAGGATAATTTTATTATATTAATTATGAATATAATAACTTAAATTCAACATTAAAAAAAAAGGAGTAGTACTTACTATTAAAATAAAATAAAAATAGAATAATAAATTGTCTCTTAATTTTCCAAAATAAAATTAAATATTTGATCCCTTTGAATGACAAGTACGTGTTAGAAGAAGCCCATAAATCCACTAGCTCTTATACCAATATATGTATCATTAATATACATCAACTTTTTTTCACTATAAATTCTCCTACCCCTCTATACATTTTGTATCATCAACCTAATTTTGGATTTTATTAGGAGTACTACTTTTATCTCTCTATTTTTTTACTTCAAAAATTTCCATATTATGTTTTCATTCAATCTATATGTCATATGGTTCATATTTTTTTTGCAGTTTCATTACTTTGAAGAATACATTCAAGTGCTGAAATATTCAATGACAATGAAGAGCTTTTTCGTATTCTATGTGGTTTTGTTGCTTGTCTCATTCTCTGGTATATTCATAATTTGTACTCATTTCCTTTTTCTTTCGATAACAACAATAACATGTTCAATATAATTTTACAAGTAGAGTCTGGAGTGAATATGATGTAGACTCTACATTTGTTGTTGTAAATAGGCTGATTCTGGTAGATCATCGACTCAAAAGAAGTATAATCAAATATCGTTTGAATATTTCCTTCCCCATTATTGGACTTAATGTTATGCACTTATACATGCAAATAGTTTTTAAGTTTTGAATAGTCTTAATTTCAAGATTTATAAATGAATGTTTGGGCTGCATGTATGCAGACCAACACGTATTACTTTCAGGGGAAATTAATTGAGTACAAACTTGTAGTAATAGTTAACATTTTATGTTTACTGAATTTAATCTACTTGCATGCATATATATAGCTAACTTGCTTCTATTATTGATCATTTTTGTCTCCTTTTTTTTAGGTTAGATAATTTGGGATTTTGTAATTTCTCATATTATGATTCAAATTATAGAAATTAGGATAAGATGGCTTACAATATCTTTTATGAAATCCGTGCATAGTGAGAGCTTAGTGTATTAGATTGTACAAGTGATGTTTATCTTTTGATTGTGCAGTTGTACACATTAATCATGCTTTTGAACTAGCTCATGAAAAAAATGGTGCTGGCCTAAACTACACTGTCAATCCTGCTAGGAAGTTACTACAACTACCTGGTAATTCTTTTTTCAATATACAAAAAGGTGTTCGACTGATCACCTTTCACGTGTACTTTCTTTGTCAAAAATTAAATGAATAGATTTTCTTTGTTTATGTAGTTATTGGTGATGGTGATGGTATTGGCTATATTGGTGATGGTAATGACAATGATGGCAATGTTGGTGGCTTCGTTGGTAATGGTGGCGATGGTAATAGTACTGGTGGTGATGGTTCAGAGAACAGAATAGGTGAAGGTACATGTTCAAATAAATTCATTCAAGTGAACCAAGGTCCATCAGCATCACTTCCTAGTGGTATACCAACGTACACTGTTATCGTCTTAAACGCGTGTTTCTCAGGAAGTTGTAGTATTTCTAACATTCACTTGAGTTGTGGTTGGTTCAGTTCAGCAAGGCTTATTAATCCAAAGATTTTCAGAAGACTTAACTATAACGACTGCCTTGTCAACGACGGACAGCCTCTCACTGCTGGAGAATCTCTTACTTTCTCATATGCTAATACTTATCCATATAAACTTGCTGTTTCTTCTATTGTCTGCTAAGTCAGATAGTTTGTAAAAATCAATCTTCTTTTGGGAAGTTTTAGTAGTCTTAACTTGTCTATGGTGTTGCTAATATCTTAATGGCACAATGCAAATAATATCTCTTTCTATTTTGTTATTACTGTTCTGTTTCAGCAAGAATGCCTTTTGTAATGTCATCTATCCTATTCGTAATGACTGTAAAGTTGTCTCTGCCTGTCCTACATGATAAGAATTCAAGCCGTTATAACAAATGTATACCTTGATTATGTGTAAACAACATATCAATCTAAAACAATTGTGGTTGACTATATGAATCCTTACGGATCATGTCTTTCATTTATTGACACCACTAACATAATTATAGAAGCTGTAATCTGTAAATAGGGAAACATATCAAACTGAAATGAAACTAACAAAACACTAAAATCAAGAAAGTACAGACAGAGCAAAATAAGTTGAAGGCAAATTATATTACTAATTGAATTTAAACATAAACATACAAGGAAAATCCCGCTTTCGCACAACTTAACTAATTCCATAGGATAGCTGCCACCTCCCACTGTACCAGGTAACTGTGTCCACTTTATGCAAAAACAAAACTGAAATCTAATAGTTATAATCATAACTAAAATCAGTAACACCAACCATTGCAGACACCACTTGAGTAACAATATAAAAACTGCCTCCCATTATAGTCAAAATCAAAATTGCAGAAATGGGGTTCTTCAAAAGTTCATAAATAGGCTGAAAAACAGCCCAAAGAACTCCAGTACTAACTGTCAATGCATAAAGACCATATCTTCTCATATTATCCCAAAATTCCTCCATTAATGGACCTTCAGGACCCAAAGCTAATGCCTGATTTTTATCATCAAAACCCATTAAAAACAACACTACACCAACAGAAACAGCTCCCAACACCAAAAGATTTGATCTTTCCTTAGAAATTTCACTTCTTGATAATTTCTTGGATTTGGGCAAAATTTCCAGAGCTAATGGTTTCACTATGCTTCTTTTTTCTGAAGCTACCTGGTAAATTTCTCTTTTCCCATATGGGAATCTTGGATTTTTAATGGGTGATTTGTGCTTGAGTTGAATGAGTAATGGAAGATTACAGTGTTGAAAATGGAGTTGAAGTTTCATTTTTTTTTTGAGATAGAGATAGAGCAATGAAAGGTTGTGATTTTAGTTTGTTTCAATTTTTGCAATTTATACCTTATCTTCTTCCCTTTATTATCTTTATGAAAAATGGGCTTTTTCTCAACCAAACAGATTGATATCAAGGCCCAATTATACATCTTTGTAGGACTACATATTGGCAAAACTCAAAAGGGAGAAAAATGAGATCTTTGCACGAATAGCCGGACAAATTTATTATTTACTTTTTTTCTATCCAGTATATATAGATTATATATGATTGTATAAATACTATACATGTATTATACATTTGACGACTATTTTTAGTTTAATTAGTTGGGTGGACAACTGTTTAGGTTAGTTCTTCAAAAATAAAGCACACTTCACTTGAAGCCTGGTTGAGGTTTTTTTGTTTAACCATTTGATATTCAATAAATTATGCCTCTCTTCCAAGTAAATTAAAGTCTAGCATTTATGTTCTTATTAACTATATTACTCAATTTAAACTTAATTGTTTTCTTAGTTTCATACTCCCTCTGTCCCTAGTTACTTGTTTACTTTTAAATTGACACACATATTAAGAAAATAATTAATGACATAGTGAGTTTACCATTTTAGCCTTATTAATTATGAAGTGGATGAAAAATTCTACATTTTTCAAAGTAATTAGTTATTTGATTGAGGGTATAATAGGTTAAAAAAGTTTGTCCTTTCTTGATTTGTCAAAATGGACAAGTAATTAGGGACAACTATAAAAGGAAAAATGGACAAGTAATTAGAGACATAGGGAGTATTATTTGACTCATATTGTATTGCCACAATTCTTTAACAATTTTTTTATTAGAAATATATTTTACTAAACTAACTTTATTAATGATACTTTTAGGGCTGCGTATCGTTCGGTTCGGTTTTGAAGTTTATCGATTTGGCTTATTGATTATCTGTTGTAGAGATGTTAAACCGTTATAGAACCGTTAAGATATCGACTTATCGGTTATTGGTTTATCGGTTATTGATCGTTATTGGTTCGGTTATCGATTTAACTATTGAGATTTGACACAAAGAAAATCATTGAAAATCACTTAGAAACAAGGGGACAAACCAAATGAACCATGCACATGAGTTCATAAGTTACATCTTGCTCAAAAGCAAACACTTTAATATTGTAGAATAACCAAGAGTTTGAGACAACAAAAAATAAAAGTAGGAAACCAAACTCTAAGTCAAGAATTTTATATACAAAATGGTATAAATATAATTATTTAACTTACTATCGAGTTATCGGTTAACCCACTAAGAAAAAACCTCAAACCGTTAAGAACCGATAATTCGATAACAAAAAAATCAAAACCGTTATCAAAACCATTAAACCAATAACTCATTATTGATAAACTAATAACTTTTTTTCGGTTCGAATTATCGGTTTCGGTTCAATTTTGAACGGCCCTAGATACTTTCAAACTTTTAATTTGACTATTACTACTTTACAAAGTTATTTAATTCCAAGGATCTAAAGTAAAAAATATAATAAAACTGTTTTGATTTTTAAATTGGACAAATAAATTAAATATTTATTTTTATCACAGGCCAAATGATATGAAACTAGGGGAGTAATAAATTTGTAAAATTGAATTTCAATAGTAGTAGTATTTAAGAGTTCATTTTTATTAGAATTCATAAAAAATAAATATTTTTCTGAATTTTGTGTTTTTAGTATAGAGACCAAAACTCAAAACCTTTGAATTTTGTGTTTCTTCAGTCTTGTTACTGCCACCATATTTCACAAAATCTCAAAAGCTCAACCTTTTGGTTGTGTTGGCAACAATGGACATTTGGCTTTTTCTCCCCTTCTCCTTCTTCTTTTATTCTTCTTTTACTCTTTACTCTATCTTTTTCCCTAACCGTCGCCCCTTGTACAACAAAAAAACTCAACTCAGTATTCTATGGCTTTCTTTCAACCTCTGTTTCTTCCTAAAACAACAATCTTTTACTATTTTTGAGGTGAGTTACTAGTTACGTGCTTAGTTTGTTTTCTTGAATTCTGGGTTCCTTTTATGTTCCTTTTCGAACCCTAAGCTATTTGTTATAAGTATGATCACTTCATGTGCTGGTTTAATGTCGTATGTTTTTGTTATCGTACATGGTTGTTCTTTGAAAATCAGCAAACCCCATTTCATTTTTCACCATGTTTGGGTGAATTTGGTCTTTGGTTAGTAATCTTGAGAAAAAAGATCTCTTCTTTGTAGCTGTTGTATTTGAGAGTTTTCTGTAATTAGGTCAGTTTATCTTTGGATTAAGCAAAATTCTCTCTCTGTTTCATTTGGGGTTGTGGTTTGATGCTGTTTTCATTGTTTATATGGTCATCAGGAGCTAATTGTTGGAAAAAATCTCTTCTTTATAGCTGTGTTGTATTTGGGAGTTTTCTGGAATAAGGGCAGTTTATCTTTGGATTAAGCAAAATTCTGACTGTGTTCCATTTGGGGTTGTGGTTTGATACTGTTTTTTCATTGTTTATATGGTCATCAGGAGGTAATGTTGGAAAAAAAATCTCTTCTTTGTGTCTGAGAACTAAGGAGGATTAGTTTGCTTCATGTCTTTTGCTGTCCGTTTATATTAGTAGTCATACTATTGCCCCTATAGTTTCTTGTCCTTCGATTTCTGTTACGATCTGTTGTTCCTTGTACCTTGATTATCATGTTGTTTCTGTAGTCATGTTTTGTTACTATCTGTTGCTGTTGTTGTTACTGATGATGTTGTTATTATTTGTTGTTTTTTGTACTTCTGTTACTTCTTGTTCAGGACTGCTTTGGATTGTTTTTCCAAAATGATTGTTACCTAAAAATGATTTTTTGTGTTTGCGGATGAGGGTGTTTAAGAGCTGGGCTGTTTTTTGATTAATCCGAACTGTTTCTCTATGGAATCAGGATGGATACAAATAGTCATGTATTTAATTCGTGGGAAGAGCGCGTTGTTTCTCAGGGGAAGGACCATTGTGTTGTGCACTACTACTTGAAGGATTCATCAGGGGAGATGATCCTTGTTGTGGTGGGTACTGAAAGAAGTGCAAGGCACATGGTATTTGTTATCTCAGAGGATTATTTGGATGCTTTTGGGCATACAAGTAGCATAAATTCTGAAACAAAGTGGCGTGCAAAACGAGATATAGTGGAACGGCTGATGTTTTTGATTTCAAAGCATCACAAATCACCACCTATTTCAAGTATGTATAATCATGTAGCAGTCTAAGGTTTCAGTTACATGAGATTTGAAGTATTTGTTTGCGTACATTTCTAGTATTTATTATTTCTGAAGAAGTTGATTGTAGATTCTTGGCTGCTGGTTACACACAATCAATTTAGAGACGGCAGATGTCTTATATGTCTAAAAGCAACAATGTTCAAGTTCTGCGAATATCCAAACTTTATCAATGTGATGGGTCAATATCAGTCTCACTTTTTGTGTACTATTCATTGGTTTACAGTGCTTTGCTAATCAATAAGTAGATGAAAAAAAAATCCCATTTTGATGAGTTTGTAGATGAAAGATCTTTTGCTTTCACAGGGAAGAAACTAAATTTTGTTGCGATTATTGTTTCCCTAAAGAAGCCTCCCTCCCGTGGGTTTTGGGGAGGGAGCAGTGGGAGATGGTGAAAAGTTATTTCCAGTTCCATTTTTATTTCGAGATTTTTGTTCCCGACGTCAGTTCTCCGGGCACAAGCTGAATTTTCAATTTAGTTGTGCATCTGGATTTAGCCTAGACTGACTCGAGACAAAGATTCCTTACAACTTGCACCAATAGCGGCACTAAACGTCCGGAGATTGATTGAAAAATCAGGTCCAGCTGAACCTCTCCCCCCCTAACCGCCTATCTACTCGTGTTTGTAGCTCGATCGGAGGTCAAGACTGTGGTCCGATGGAAAAATAAAAGTCATCCGTATCAAGTGATACGTGAATTGCTCAGTAGTGTGTACTGATGGTAGTTCTTTGTATCCTCGAGATGAATAATCCTTGTTTGAAGAATAAATGAGAACTTATCCTTCTAAGTAATTACTTCATTATGTTTTGTTTTTACAAGGAAAGTATAATTTGTGCTCCTTGTTTTAACCACAGTTGCCTGTGTGTTGTTGTTCTTGAAAAACGTGCATTGCACAAGTTTGTGGTTTAGTACAATATTTTGAGAATGAGGCCTTTTTTCTTTGGCTGATTCAAACATTATGAGTTGTTCAATCCTAAAGTCTAAATTACTATGTGATTTGGTCTTCAGTTGTTCCGTTTAATTGTTGAAAGTCGTAAGTTAACATAGAACAGTATTATGAACAATCTCGTGACGTCTTAGCATTAACTACCAGTATATATTAAAGTTGCACCATAACAGTGCAAAAAGACTTTACAAAATCCAAACCAAGCTTAGGCTACTGCTTCACAAGGATACTATGATGTCAACCAATGTTTCAACCTCCTCAACATAGCTTTCTTTACACCAAAAATAAAACAAAAAATTACCCACCATGTTCAAGAATAGTTGCCATAATTTCCCAGTCACACGACAATGAATGAGTAAGTGGCTGTTAATTTCCCTAGCAGCTCCTCACAAAAAGCATCTAGAACACAGTTGAAATCCCCTTCTTTGAAGTTTATCTTGTGTGAGGCAAGCATTTCTTCCTACGAGCCAAGAAAAGCACACCACCTTAATTGATTGATCATTCCCTTAAGTTGAGGGGACTAAATAGTTATTACAGATAATGTAAATAAAGAAAGAAACTAATAAAATATTACACAATCTCCTAACTGCCTAATTAAAGGGGTTAGGAAATATGCTCATATCTAGACTATTTAATCATACTATATTTAAATATTCTTTATAAACACTATCCAAATATACCATAATTAACACTCTCCCTCAAGGTGGAGCATATAAGTCATACGCTCCTAGTTTGCCACAAATATAGTCAATTTTGGATCCTCGGAGTGATTATAAAAATATCCGCTAGCTGATCTTTTGAGTTGACAAAACTTGTGGTGATATCGAATGAAGTGACAATCTATCTCAATGTGCTTCGTTCTTTCATGGAACACTGCATTAGAAGCGATATGTAATGCAACTTGGTTATCACAAATCAATGTCATCGGTTCAACTCCTCCATCTTCAATTCTTGGAAAAGTTGTCTCAACCACATAAGCTCACATGTAGCTAGTGCCATAACTCGATATTCTGCCTATGCGCTTGATCTAGCTAAGAAAACTTACTTTTTACTTTTTCAAGATATTATATTGCCTCCAATTAGAACACAATAACCTGAAGTGGACCTCATGTCGGAAGGAGATCCTGCCCAATTTGCATCAGAATATCCAACAATGTTGGTGTGTTCCTTATCTTCATATAATAAACCTTGTCTTGGAGAGTTTTTGATATATCGCAGGATGCAAATCACTACATTTTAGTGACTATCCAACGTGATTGTAAAAACTGGCTAACTACACTAACAACAAATGAGATGTCTGCTCGCGTGATCGTAAGATAGTTGAGTTTGCCAACAAGTCTCCGATATTTGCTAGGATCTTTAGAGGCTCCCCTGTCCTGGAATAAGCTTAGTATTTGGATCCATTGTATTGGCCACATGTTTGCAATCCAACATACCACCGTCTTCCTAAATGTCTAAGGAATATTTCCTTTGAGTTTTAGCAATACCATGGCCAGATTGTGCCACTTCAATACCTAGAAAGTATTTCAGCTTGCCCAAATCTTTAGTCTGATAGTGACTTGAGAGGTGTTGTATGAGGGGAGGATTGTCCAAGTCCACATAAAGAGACCAAATTCTCATCCCTTTTTCGATGTGTGAATTCTTATGAGCTAGCTTTTGAGGTGTGAGTTAGGTTTAAGGCCTAATTTAACATGGTATCAGAGCAGCCATCTCACCCAATGTTGGGCCCCCCAAAAATCAAAATTGCCCACGCACGAGATGCTAAGTATAGGGCGTGAGGTGGCGTGAGCTAGCTTTTGGGGTGTGAGTTAGGCTTATACCTAATTTAACAAACACATTCCCTGTTGTAAAGCGAAAACAATTTTTTTTTTTTGATTCTAAACCTTAATATCCTACTAGGTCCAATTGAAGATTATTATTTATAATATGCATCTCAAATATGCCACAAATGACCAAGATTTCCAAAAAAATCTTATTTGCAGGAAGTGCCACAATGATAGTATATTTTCAATCTATTCTTGACCTTTATTGCCAGTTCAACTGGTTGAAGTTGTACATAAACTTAATTGCCCTTCAAACTCTAAACCGGGTTATTACCCAGTCAATTGTTTTTGCAATGACTTGGCTATTATCATGCTTTGTGATAATATTGTGGATTTTGAGACACCCAACCTTTTGTTGGAATCCTTCCAAAAGAGAATCAATAGTATTTCCTCATCCACAATTTTGCCCGGAGGAATTTTGGGATTGGCTTATGACTCAACTAGTGGCGACTATAAGATCCTTGTTATTCACGATGTCAAATATAGTGGCGGCTGAATTTTGTTGAATTTTATGTCCCCTAATATAGCTCGTGATCATTTATATAGACTTTGGTTTGATTTGCTTGGTAAATGTTGTCATAATATTGTTTCCATATTTCAACAATGAATTCTTTGTTCTTCTTGATGGTTATATGCACATGAAGAATTTATAGTGTATGTGCTCATTCAAATCTAGAAGTCTAAATAACTAAGTTTGCAAAATACGGTCTCTTTTTATAATAACCCAAATTTTAATGAGGGATTAATTGGTAATTTTAACCCAACATAAATAATAATAATAATAATAATAGTAATAATAATAATAATAATCTTATTGCATAGGAGCGGGAGTTTTACCTGTGCGCACCCAAAAGGTAGCGGCTGTGGGTATTCCTTGTCATAAAAAAAATAAAAAAATAAAAAAAATTAAGAGAGTTAAAAGGAGTGGGCCAAGCCCATTATCCTATTAGGGCAATTGATTCCTTAAATTTTGGGAGAAAAGAAATGAACTCATTGAGAAATGTTTTGTGGAGTTCAAGGACGGCAAAGAGGAATTTCATAGACTACTGTTTCGGGTGATAAGCTTCAGGTATTGGCATAAAATTTGACTTATGGTGGTTTATATGTTGTAGACATACAGTATATGTGTTGCATGAATTTGCAGAAAGTTATCATAACCCTTACCTTTATGATGATTAGCTAATGATTGGAGGACAAATGATTTGACAATGATTGGTGGTTAGTGAAATTGGATTTGTAATATTGGGTTTAAAATCTACTGTGGGAAAACCATGTATTTTTTCAGTGATGCAGTTTAAATTTCACCACTTCTAACTAGAAGACATTAGGATTAAGAAGTGATTGGATAATAATGAAAGAGAGAGATATCGTAAATGTAAAAGTATTGAGACTTGACCTTGGCTAGCGTAATATTTTGCATAGATTGAGGTAATTGGAGGTTGTTTGGTTGGTGTTTATTCGTTGCAAGGTTGGGAAACTCATGATTAGGCAGGTAAATGAGACTTTGAGGTTTGGTGCTTGCTTTCTAAAATTTGCTTTTAAAATGTGTTGTCTGCCTGATCCATATGTTGGGACACGTGTGTGCTTGGCAAAATCGGTGGTCTTTGACGAACCGCATATATGTTATTTTGAGAAGAATATAAAAAAACATTTAATAAGTGATTTGTGGTGTGGCGTGATCTCTTACCATGGCGTTGCGGAGTTGGATATTTTTCCTTCGCTGTCGTGATACAGTTACTTGGGGCATACATACGCTACCGTAGTATGTTAGGGACCTTGTACATGATGCTCTGGTTTACGTTTGGAACATTATATATACTGCCATGAAATTGTTAGGGTGCTAGATTGATCTCCTATATGTGGATTGAGTTGAAATATGTAATGTCCTTTTTGAACATTTGTTTGGACCTATTGAGCATTATATAATAAAATATATTTCTATCCATATCATTCATGTGTTTGTTGTGTGGTTATATTTTTTAACACTTGTTCAAAGGGTATTAAAGTAGCGGGTTGAGGATCTTATTTAGGTATATTTATGTATTGCTCACTCCTTACCTACATGTCTATGCATATATTTTTGTGGAGGGTGAGACTGTTGGCTGACGAGTACGTTCGCATCGGTTCTGTTTCTTAGGTGAGCCTGCACATTAATCATCGAGGCAGTTGTTTCATCTCTATCTATTTTATAGCGAATTTCTTCTTTTTCTTGGGGTTTGCATACCTGACAGCTGAACTCATGTAATTCTATTAGATGCTCCATGATCTTATTGTGGGATTTGGGCTAGATAATTAGTCTTTGAGTAATCGTTGAGTTAATAGATGGATTATGGAGTTTCATTGGATAATTGTTATCCATTTATTGATTATTATTAATGTGCTAGACTTGCACTAATTTCTCAAAGTGCTTATATAATTGGGTAAGTGAATGGGTAATTGGTTCGCCCGCAAGGTGGTGTCAGTCATGTCTAAGGGGTATTTTGGGATGTGACATTTATCACACGGGTAAACCCTCTACCACTTCACAAATAATTTCTTGTGTAATTGTTGCAGTTGGTTTATATGTTGCAAAGTTGCTTATGTTTTTGAGTTGTTGATGCTGTATACAATTGGATCTCTGTAGAAAGAATGCAACGCCTAGTTGTTACAAATTATTTTTGTCTTAACTTTAATTTACTTTACGTTATAATATATTTGACTTCCCTTTATCTTGTAGATACCCTGACAAGTGAAAGGAGAAGAAGTGTTGTAATGGCTGGTCACTTAGCTGATGAGGTCTCAAATATGTTGATCTACTTTTTTTTATATTAGTTACAACTTTTTTAACTACAGTTACTGAAGGGGAAGTATCTTTTCCAGGTACAGCTTCCTAATAAATTGAAAGCAAAAAAATCAAATATTTTGTGGTCAGGTACTGCTTGGTCCTGCGCCAAGCAACGTACGCATTATCCTTCTTTTAGCAGAAATGGAACTACAATAACTGTAAGCAATCGGTAGCATTAAATCAGCTTCTTGATCTCATATTTCTTTTCCTTTCTCGTGTAATCTCTTAGTTTTCTGCAGGTTAATTCCTTTGCTATATTCACGGTCGAAGAAGAAAGTCAGCACCTAGGTTACTTGGAAGACTTTTATGAGAATAAAAAGGGACAGAAAAAAGCGAAGGTTCGGTGTTTCGAACATTTTCAGGACATCAAGTGTGCACTTCCAGAGCTTGACGGACACCCTAGAGAAGTACTTATCACGTCTCATGTTGAGGTGATCCAAGCGAATTGTATTGATGCTCTTGCTACAGTTTTGACTCCAGGAGATTATGACAAATATATCTCTCTTGTCCCAAAAAATTTGTCCTCTGGTGTCTATATGTGCTATAGGGAAATAAAATACCAGGTCCTGCTATTCTCTCTGAATGAATTGGAGGGCTACTATAGTCAAGCGATATTTACCATGTCACGCAGTCAACAAGCCAAGCTTAAGTCAAAGGGTCATATGTTGCACGAAGTAAAACATATTACCCGAGAAGATCCTCCAACTCAAGGACTTAGGGGGAGTAGAAGTGTCGGCAAGAGTGGTATCAGAAAGCCAATTCCTGGTAACCCGATAAGAAAAGCCGAACCACCAACTCGCCCAATGTTAAACATAAAATTTCCAAGCATAGTACCAGTTGGAATTCAGCTTGTTGAGCCTCAATATAAGTTGTCTATTGAAGTTGGTGACAACTTAGAGGTTCTTTGCCAGGATAGTGGCTTGAGAGGTTGTTGGTTCAGGTGTAAAGTCTTAGAGGTATCACAAAAACGTATGAAAGTTCAATATGATGACATCCAGGATTGTGATGCTCCTGAAAAGCTCGAGGTTCCTTAACCACTGTGACTATAACTTCAATTTATATACTATAATTTATGATCTACTTGCATATATTGACTTGTCCGTTCTCCCTTCACTCTCTTTCCTCATCACCTTTGTTTGATTTTATAGGAATGGGTTCCTTCCTATAGAGTTGCAGGCTCTGAAAAATTGGGCATGAGATGCACAAGACGCCTCACAGTTAGGCCTCTGCCTCTAGAGGATTCTTCTGACTACTCTTTTGAAATAGGAGCTGCAGTTGATGCTTGGTGGTCTGATGGGTGGTGGGAAGGTGTTGTTGCTGAAATTGATGTCTGTGGAAGCGGTCATCATCAGGTTTATTTCCCTGGTAAGAAATAACAGCCAAAAACGCACCCAAAAAACTAAAAAGTTAAAATAGAAATAGAAAACAAGGAAAAAAAGGAGAATTCTTGTTTATCGGTTGATGCCTAGCAACTTCGCGTAAGGATAACTCAACAGCCAATGGATGTAAAATTGAAGTCTCTAATTAGTTTCAATTCTTACTTGAAATCATATGTCTAAGCTCAGCATTGCCATAAATTGGCTTTCCAACTCTGCAGTGGAAAAAGTTTTAAACAGTAGGCCTAGCTTCAGGCTCATTTGTTGTTTGAATTTGTAATGATCGATGTTGGTCATGGCCTGATGCCCCAATGTTTTTTTTTTCTCTCAATCATAGGCGAGAACATGTTATTGGAGATTCAAAGGAAGAACCTGAGGACTTCAAGAGATTGGATAGATGACAAATGGGTTGAAGTTAAGGGAAAGAAAGATATAAAGTCGTTCGTAAGCTCGAGTTTAACTGATTTATCCAAATGCAGGATCAAAGGACATGGGAACTGTGAAAATAAGATGGTTCCGAAGCTTGTGGCAATGAAGACAACAAACTGTCAATTTCTAAACAATCAGCTGAGAAGCAAGACAATGATCCTCCTAAACTGAAAAGGCGATGATGTATTGATTTTCTTGCAGGTAACAAACTGATTTTAGACAATTTTACAAGTGATAATGCTGGCGTCTAAGAGTTGGTCAGTTTTTTTCCGATAATGGTGAAATGCTTTTGGCACTGTAGGTAAATATTGACTTGTAAGTATCTCTCAACGGTGCTCGACCATGAAGGATCCGACCTCTACCCGAGTCCGAGCCACGTAGCTGGTGGAGTGCAATTCTTCTTGTTCAATTGGTTCTGTTATATTATTCATACAATAGTAACAAACGTTAAAATTTGCACTTCCTTACATGTTAAGTTATGAATCATAATTTAATCACTGTGAAATTGATACCTCACTAGGAAACTCTTTTCTTTTGATGTCATTAACATCATGAGAGAGATTCTTTTTCTAGTGAGCTGACATATTTTCTATATTTAATAATTTAAAGAAGTTTTATATGAGCTATTTTAAGAAGATCCATAACAATCTTACTTCATGCTTCACAATTTGGTTAGTTATCACGATTAAGAAGCTCATTATGTCTAGGTATCGGGATACTATAGTTAAAAGGACACTCCTATAGGAAAAAGTAGTATTTTTAATCGCAATGTTATGAATATATTTAAATTGTTAAAAACTGCTTAGGAACTCTAGGTATGTGAGTTTTGCAACACATATCCAGTCCCAAACCTTGATAAAAGAGGAGCCAAAGAGGGTTGTACTAGGTGGAGAGCAGTTTAAAATAATCAGCCAAATGATTCCTTTGAATATTGCATTCAGGTCTGTATAGAGATGAATTGATACAATAGGATTCATATAGCTGATTTAACTAGATCATTTCCTTGCTCTTCTTCCAGAAGAAACATAAGATGGACGTAAGTCCACAAAATATAGTTTTATCTTCTAATTCATCTGTATTGACTTGTTGCCAGTCAATGAGCTTTTAATGTTGGGGGAGACTGGAGAGGGAGACTCCAAGGCAGAGCCAGATTTTGAAGTTTATGGGTCTCGGATTCTAGTCTTTTTAGTTATTGGCTAAGTTGCACAAACTCTTCACTTTCGATGCCGCACCCATGTCGGATTCTCCTAAAACACACTACTTCTGGAGAATCTCACACCGGTCGACATTTTTGAGAGTTCGAGCAACATAGGTTATTGGGTTCTAAATAATAATTTGCACATAGTCAATGAATATTTGAAAAATAGAGGAAAGATGGTGCCTCTGAAGGTTAGATACACCATTGGGACTACTGAGATACTAAGTAATGGTTGTATTTATTTTGTGTCTACCACAAGTGTAGTCAAACACGTGGAAGTGGGCATTTTGGCAACACACTTGCACCCTTTATTGTACTCAATTCTTTGGTAAAGATTTACGCAATCTAAAGCTATTGTGGGTTGGCCGAATTTGTGATAGAAACTCTAGTTCCGCCCTTAGAGGGAGTTTCCGTCAGTACTTAGATACCATAAGGGCTCATACTAATTTAGTGGACGTTTTGGACATAAAAATGGGAATTTGAAAAATAAAAAGAAGTGATATTTGAAAAGAAGTTGAAAAGTGGTAATTGGAGTTGTGTTTGGACATGAATACAACTTGGAAAAATGTTGAATTTTTGCGAGTGATTTGGAGTGAAAAAGTGAAAACATGTGTATTGTAAGTTGTAACAATTCTATGCACAAACGTGATTCTGGTATGCAATTATGAAAAAAGGTGAAAATTATTCATGGCCAAACATGCCCTTAAAGACTTGGATGGGAAGATGTTTGAAAGAATAGCTAAAGGGGGAAACTTCAATCTCTCAATTAGTTTTTTTTTTATGAATATCTATCTTCCTGCCACTGTTTCTACCATAAGGCTATGTGCGGTATGATGGAAAATGTTTTCCAATGAAGTATTAGATTACCTGAATCTTTACCAAAAGAATTAAGTGCAATGAAGGGTGAGATTGTGTAATACCAAAATGCACACTTCCACGTGTTTGATTGCACATGTGGTAGACACAAAATAAATACTACCATTTCTTAATATCTTAGTAGTCTCAATGGTTTATTTAACCTTCTAAGTCCATCTTTCCTCTATTGTCGGTTATAATAGTGTTTGTGGAGAGACCGAGGTAAAAATTTGCATTTAACGATTAAAATAAATAAATTGAGGTAAAAGTTTCCTTCTACATCTATGCCATCCTTTTTTTTTTCCACATAAAGGCCTAGAATGTATATCTTCCTTTTTCCAATTACAGTCAATTTTAACTATTTGACAGAAAAGGGAAGGGGGGGTTTACAGTTCTCGACCCTTTGTTTAATCAGTTCTTGCTATAATTGATAGGCGAGATAACTGGTGAAGAATGTAGGTGTTGATGCTATTCTCCTTTTTTTTTTTCTTGATAGCGAATAAATCTTTTGTGTAGGTTTCGCATATAAGTTGATGGCATCCTTGCTCAAACGTGCAAGGGAGCAGTCTCACCTCTTTCAACTTCCATCCTGAACGGGAAAGGGGCTCAACGCAAGAAAATAATCCTGGAGGTGCAACACTTCCTTGAGGAAAGAGAAGGTCAATTGGCTCTAAGTTGGGCGGTGGGAGAAGGGGAGCCGAGGGTCTATTGAAAATAGTCTCTCTATCTCTACGAGGTAGAGTTAAGGGCAGTTTGGGATTACACTGGGTATGTTGCTGTTGTTGCAATGGGGATGTTTTATGTAGTATTCAACGAATGATGAAGTCTTCCTTCTCAAAAAGGTAATAATAATGAGGTCATAAAATGTCTGATTGTGATCTTGCTTCTGTCTGGCTGTGATCTGTTACATTTCCAAGTAGAGTCGAATCTTTAATAGGCCTAGTTGATCAATACTAGTTGGCCCCTTGCTTCTTGCACCATTTTAGATTTTCACTCAAACAATAAACCTTTTCTCTTTATTTGGTTTTACGTTTCGATGCTGCAAAGATCTATTGTGTTGAATACGTTGTATGCAGTTTGGATCTTCTTTTTATCTTTTTCTTCTCTTTTTCATTTTTTCGTTTATGCATCTATATATGATCCTTAATATCATGCATGTTTGGTAATCTTATTAATGTTAATGCATTTTTGAACTTCCTCTGTATGTTTTACTTTTAATTAACCTTGGTGTATATATTATGTATTGTGCTTTGATGTTCATTTACCTTTAAGTACGATCCGAATTAATTTCTAGCTGATTTTAGAGTAGATTTTCTTTAAAGAAGTGTAGGCCAGGCGGTTGAATTGATTCTTCAAATTTGGGAGAAAAGGAACAACTTATTGATAAATGTTTTGTGGCACCCAAGGGTGTGGCCTAGTGTTCAGTGGTTGAGAACCCTAAGGTTTAGATTCAAAAGTCAGTGGAGACAAAAAAACACTAGGTGATTCTTCCCATCTGTCCGAGCCTTGTATGTTATAGATTTATAGTATATATGTGGCATGAATTTGCATAAAGTTATCATAATCCGTGCCTTATAATGATTAGCTAATGATTAAAGGACAAAGGATTTGACAATGATTGGTAGTTAGTGAAATTGGATTTGTAATATTAGCTTTAAAATCTACCGTGAGAAAACCATATTTTTTTCAGTGATGCAGTTTAAATTTCACCACTTCTAACTAGAAGACATTAGGATTATGTGGTGATTGGATAATAATGAAAGAGAGAGATATGACTATAGTAATGATTGTAAATGTAAAAGTAAAAATAGTGACTTCATTAGCATGAGGAACGACTTATTGACAGTATTTGAAGCTCTTCTGTTTTGGCAATTATGAGGTTTAGCATTCTTAGAGAATTTTAATGTGTAAGTCACTGTGATGGCTATTTGAAGCAACTGGTTATGCACATTAGTTCCCTGCAATTTATGGTTTTCACTTTGGTTTGTTTTTACGCAGTTGGAGTACTTTTTTGGAATATAAGTGTTAATATATTGGACTGAATTTTCTCCTATTAAGTTTCAACAGTGAAGCTAAGATATTTTACCTTTTAATTCATGGATTAAGGTGTGAGATGTTAAGGTTTAGCTCACTCCTTAGTCCTTACCTACATGTCTATGCAGATATTTTTGTGGAGGGTGAGACTAGTGAGGAACGAGTCCGTTCGCGTCGATTCTGTTGTTGAGGTGAGCCCTTCCATTATTCGTGGAGGTTGCCGTTTCAGCTCTATCTATTTTATAGAAAATTTCTTTTTCTTGGGGTTTGCATGCCTGGCAACTAAACTCATATAGTCCTATTAGATGCTCCATGGTCTTATTGTGGGATTTGGGCTAGATAATTAGTCTTTGAGTAATCGTTGAGTTAATAGATTGATTATGGAGTTTTGTTGGATTATTGTTCTCCATGCATTGATTATTATTTATTTGCTAGACTTGCACAAATTGCTCAAAGTGCTTGCATAATTGGGTAAGTAAATGGATAATTGGTTCCCCCGACAGGTGGTGTAAGTGGATGCCAGTCATGTCTAAGGGGTATTTTTGGGATGTGACATTTATCACACGGGTAAACCCTTTACCACTTCACAAACAATTTCTTGTGTAATTGTTGCAATTGGTTTATATGTTGCAAAGTGTTTTTGAGTTGTTGATGCTGTATACAATTGGATCTCTGTAGAAAGAATGCTACGCCTAGTTGTTATAAATTATTTTTATCTAACTTTAATCTAGTTTACATTATAGTAAATTTGACTTCCCTTTATCTTGTAGATACCCCGACAAGTGAATGGAGAAGAAGTGTTGTAATGGCTGGTCACTTGGCTGATGAGGTCTCAAATATGTTGATCTACTCTTTTTTTATATTAGTTTCAACTTTTTTAACTACAGTTACTGAAGGGGAGAATATTTGTTCCAGGGACAGCTCCTAATAAGTTTAAAGCAAAAAAATCAAATATTTTGTGGTCAGGTACGTCCAAGCAACTTACGCATTATCCTTCTTTTAGTAGAAATGGAACTACAATAACTGTAAGCACTCTGTAGCATTAAATCAGTTCCTTGACCTCATATTTCTTTTCTTTCCTTGTGTAATCTCTTAGTTTTCTGCAGCTTTATTCCTTCACTATAATCACAGTCGAAAAGAAAGTCGGTACCCAGGTTACTTGGAAGATTTTTATGAGAACAAAAAGGGACAGAAAAGAGTTAAGGTGCGGTGTTTTGAACATTTTCAGGAAGTCCATTGTGTAATTCCAAAGCTTGAGGACCACCTAGAGAAGTACTTACGCGTCTCATGTTCAGGTGATCCAATCCGATTGTATTGATGCTCTTGCTACAGTTTTGACTCCCAGAGATTATGAGAAATATATCTCGTCTCAAAAAAATTGTCCTCTGGTGTCTATATGTGTTATAGCAAAATTCAAAAACAGCAAGGTCATGCCATTCTCTCTGAGTGAATTGGAGGGCTAGTATAATCAAACGATATTTACCATGTCACACAATTAACAAGCCCAGCTTAAGTCAAAGGGTCATATGTTGCACAAAGTAAAAGATATCACCTGAGAAGATCCTTTAACGCTAGGACTTAAGGGGAGTAGAAGTGTCGGTGAGAGTGACCATTCTGGTATCAGAAAACCAATTCCTGGTAACCAGATAGCAAAAGCTGAACCACCAACTTGCCTGAAGTTAAAGATTAAATTTCCTAGCGTTGGAACTACCATTCTGCCCTTTGCTTCTTACACCATTTCACTTGAAGAATAAACCTTTTCTCTTTTATTTTTATTTTACGTCTGGATGTTGCACAGATTTATTGTGTTGAATATGTTGTATGTAGTTTGGATCTTCTTTTTATCTTTTTCGTACCTTTTTCATTTTCTGCTTATGCATCTTAATGTGATCCTTAATATCATGCATGCTTGTTAATCTTATTAATGGATGATTATTTTTCAACTTCCTCCGTATGTTTTGCTTTTAATTGACATTGGTGTATATGTTCTATGTTGTTCATGTAGAGTTTAAATCTTAATGTGCTCATAAAGATTAAGATTACCCCATAGCTGTCTATGGAATTATTGGCCTTGAACTTCGTTCTTTTAGCTGAACCCCAGTAAATTGTTGTAGAACTTAGAGGTTCTTTGCCACGATATTATAAGTCGAGATAGTGATCCACTACCATGGGATAGAGGTGAGTGAGGGATAGGGTGAACAAAACCTCCACCTCCTTGGCCTGTTGTTGGAATCCATACTGCCCAGATCCATACTGATAACCCATAGGAGATTGAAACATACCAGTAGAGACAGTAGTAGCCCAAACCACGGGGTTTCCAGATGGGGTGTAAATATCACCATGAGCTTCACTACTTGTTACCCCTTTTCCCTTTTCATTTGTTGTAGCAGTGTTGATAGACTCACGCAGTGCAGCTATGGCCTTCTCGTGTTGTTCTTCGATCTGGTTTTGCGTCATAGTGAAGTTAGCCATCTCTAATGTCATTCTATCAAACATAGCCTTGATCTATGTCATATCATTAGCCATAGTTGAATATCCACTGATACCAAATGTTGCAAAATGAGCTTTTGCAAATGAAAATCTCAATGGAATAGTGATAACTAAGATAAGAATTAACTAGAAATGGAAAAACAGGAAAAGAAGCTAGCTAAGATAACACTAGATAATTTCATTCATAAGAAAGGAAAGAGAACCTTTCAGTACAATATATAGCCATCTCTAATGTCAGAAGACTATAAATGCTGAGTAAAGCTATTACAAGACTAAACTGTAGTTAATGAAATCAGTATTTAAACTACTAAAACTGAAATGTAATTTCCTGTTATCTTTAACTAACTCCCCCTCCAATTAGTTAAGTTTGTCCTCCACAGCATATAAAGTTGTTCTGGATCAAAAGTGCAACAGGGCTTAAGATGCATCCTTGCTACTGTCAAATTGAGTCTCCTCTTGAATGACATGATTCAGCCATTCTTCAGTCGTAGGACTAAGAGGAGGAGTAGGCACATTGCCTTGGCCCTTACTAGCTTGAACTTGTATTTGTCTTGCTTCAAGCTTCCTTTTAAGATCAGCATTTTGACTATTAAAGGAAAGAAAAAGAATTAAGATTAAAAACAGTGATGTATGTGGATACAAACAAATACAAAATGTACAGCCATATACCTTTGTATATCTGCGAGAACATGTTGCAATTGTTCATACTTGACAATAAAGCCATCTACTGGATCAGTCACAATGGCAGACTCTCTAAGTCTATTAGAGATCCAAACATATCTTCTATCAGGTGTGATCTGAGTCAAATAGCTCTCTAAAATATGTTCACTTCCATAGAGTATGAAAATCTTTAAGCACTTATTTGTAAATTAAAATAACAAGATCAAGTAATCCAAACCTGCTCAAGTGTCATTTGGTAGCTTGTCCTAATTTTCTACGTCTGATTTCGCTTTTGTCAAATGTTGTTGATACATATATATTTGACATATATTATAAAATACAAATTTCATATTTATGTGAAATATTTTCTGGGCTGCAATTGTCTGTGCTGGAGAGAAAAATTTGTTATAAAACCCTTACATAAAACTACAAATTGTATTTTTTCAAACTATAGTGGCATATCGTAAATACAAATCATGTGTTTGCCTCGTTTCCCTTATTTTTATCTTATTAATAAGGAAAAACAAACCTACATGAAGCTTTAACTGCCAGGCCAAGTAGCCCATACATGAGGGAGTAAATTTATAATTAAATAAACGTAATCAATGGTTTATATGCACACGTGTGTGTGTCTGTGTACAACAAATAATTTGACACGTTGAACAATCTAGGACATAGGCATTCACTTCCAAGCGATGGATATCCTCGACAAGTTACTTGTGCAGTCTGTTCTTCGATTCAAATGTGTTTCAAAGTTTTGAAAGACATTAATCTTTGATCATTACTTTAAGTTGAAGCATCTCAATTCTCAATTATGCAAAAAATGATCAATAGTTTCTTATTTACCATACGGGTCGTATATTGTCCATCTATTCTTATCCTTTCAACAGATAGAAGATGTACAAAAACTTGATTACTCTTTCAACTATACACAATTAGGTTGTAAATTTTATTCTTGTTGTGATGGCTATTTTTTTTTTTTTTTGATTGCTTCTGTTGGACGCAATGCACAGTATCTACTAACTTCTTCGTCCGAATTTTTTTACTCCAAGGTTGTATATGTGGATTGGCATATGAATTATGATGTAGCTAGGAATGACTATAAAATCCTTAAGATTGATAGAAATCATGTGGTTTGTTGCGAAGTATCTAATGATATATAGCTGGTTAAGAATATACAAAAACATAATTGCCCTTCAAACTCTAAATAGGGTAATGCACAATCAATCAATAACTTGGTTATTATCAAGATTTGTGATAATATTGTGGGTTTTGAAACATCCATATTTTTGTTATGAAATTCCTCCCCAAGAGAAATCAATTGTTCTTCCGCACCTATACTTATCTTAATTTTTTCAAAATCAGACTCCTTTATATTATTATTATAACAAAACTTGTGGTATCTTATAAGTGCAAATAATTCCTAAAATTGAATCACTTTTAAATTAGATTATATTGGGGCGACTAAAAATCAACTCACTATAAAAAAATAATAATCTAAAAGTTTTGAACGAATTAGACATACCATCAATTTTTGGGCCAATATTTGACACCTCTAATAGCTTGTGCGTAATGAGGGTCAACAATATCTAGCAGATTTCTCGCTATAAATGAGATTCAGAGAAAAAGTTCAATTTCAAATGTTTATTATATGTTGTCTTATCATAGAGACTTATTTTTAAAGTTTGAATTCGTAATATCTTGCTTACACAACAACAATTTAACATTTTAATCCAAGCTCACTAGTCACTTTTATCCAAAATTATGTGGGATTCAGAGAAAAATTCATTTAAATATGTTTATTATATGTTGTCTTATCGTATAATTTTTGTGAGGAGCTATTTTTTAAAATTTTGAACTCGTGATCTCCCGACCACATAACAACAATTTACATTTTAGTCCAGGCTCACTTCTATACCAAAAAAATAATATTATAATATATGATGATAATTTTAGAAAAAAAATCTCCCCAAGTGTAAACGCTCCCAAAAATTTGAATTCATCCAGCGCCAAACTATCTTCTTCTTCTTCACCTCTCTCTCACACAAACCCAGAAAATGCTCTCTCAGTCCTAAAATTCAAGCTTTAATCTCTCCAAGAATCAAACTTTAACAATCCCAACAATGTCTTTTATTAAGCCATCATCTCGCTATGCTAAAATTTCTTTAGATTCTTCAAGATCTTCAACTAAATCTGACCCTTCTTCTTCTACAGACAAAGCTCTAATCAAAATCAAGAAAGGTTCAAATGGGGTTACTCAAACTACCCATCAATCCAATTTCAGCTCAATGGTCAAGAAATTTGTTGAACACAAATCTGCTTCTTCTAAATTGATGAAGCAGCAGCAGCAGAAAAAGGGTGATTTGAAATTGGTTATTCCTGTGGATTTTATAGCTGAAGATTTGAAGAAAACAGCGAAAAGAGGCAGTGGTTTGAGTTCTCTGCATAAGAAATTGTTTAAAGGTTCTTCTTCTGGTGGTGGTGTGAAAAAAGAGGAAGGAAGCGCAATGAAGGCGTTAACGGAGGTTAAGGGGAATACAAGGACATTAGGAATGGTTCTTAGGAGTGAGAGGGAGCTATTAAGTATGAATAAGGAGCAGGAGGATCAGATTGTTGAGCTTAAGCTGATGCTCGAGGAGAAGAATCGAGAGGTACTCCATTTGTATATTGTATAATTTTAGTGTTGCTTTTGGATCTTGTTTTGCTATTTGCATAAGTTTTTGCAAATGAAGCTTTTTTTCTGTGCAGCTTAGTATTTTGAGGCTAACTTTGATTTAAACATTTTGATTAACAGCTTGGGATTTGTTTAAAAGCTGTGACTTCCTGAATTATTTGGGAAATTTTTTCGACAAAGATGCAAACTTTTTGGCTTTTTAGTTCAAAGATTTCAGTTTTTGGTATGTGGATTTTTTAAGAACATTGGAGGTGTAAATTGGCATCGTGACTTAGTTCGGGAAAGTTGTAGCTAATGTCTTTGGTGTTGGAGGTTTATAATCTTAAAAATGCTGCAATTATATAGTTCAAGATGACATTTTTATTGTTGCAAAGTGTGGGATGATATCACTTTTGCTGGCACATTGGTTAGTTGGAGTTCATGTTTTCTAATTGAATATATGTGAATGTTACTTTAGTTGATGCCTGAAGAGAAGAGGAAAGTGGTGCTATATTTGTATACTGCATAGTTTTATCTTGCATTCTGTCATAATTTTTGATATTTTAACCCTTTCTCTCTACTGTAGAGGGAAGCTTTCTCTGTGCATCTTAATAATTGGAGACTAACTTAGAATGGAATGTTTGACCAACAGCTTGTTCTTGAAATTGTTCAAAAGTTGTGACCCTTTGAATAATTTGGTTACATTTTATGTTAAGGTGCTAACTTTTTGTCTGTTTTCAGTTGAAGCGTTTATCTTTTGATATGTGGATTTTCAAGAACAATGAAGGTGTAAATTTGCACAAAAACTTCCTGTTCAAGATGGCACATTTGTTGTTATAAAATGTATCTGGTATAGGTGGTTGATAGTCTATAAGAATGAAGTAATTATCTTGATCAGGATGGCACATTTATGTATTATTGATGAGCCAGAATTATGCTTGATTTCTAATTGAATGTGTTTGTATGTTGTGGATTTGGTTTATACAAGTTTTTTATCGTAGATTTACTTCTTAATGGTGTTTATTCCTTTTCTTTTTGCGAATTTCCATGTTATGGGGGCGGTGTTGGAGTTTAAACAGAAAAACAAACAACCCAAAGTTGTCCCCTTTTTTTCCTCCCTGCAATTTTCAACGTGAATCGAGTTAGTCTTCTGAGGTTACATGATGGAATTGATGCTTTGAGCTTATGTTACCTCTTTGCTTTAATTTCTGATTTGCACATAATACTTATAGGTTGAGAAGCTTAAGGATTTGTGCTTAAAGCAAAGGGAAGAGATAAAGTCACTGAAAAATTCCATACTGTTCCCGGATGTTATGAACTCTCAAGTTCAGGATCTTTTGGAAAAGCAAGGTTCAGAACTCAAACAGGCAAAGCAGCTTATACCAAATCTTCAAAGGCAGGTCACTTCTCTTACCGGGCAACTACAATGCCTAGCTGAAGATCTCGCTGAGGTAACAAAAAGTCATTATCGTCTGCCATCTGCTTCATATGAATCATTTGGACTGCTTTTTGGATCTTTCTATTGTCTAAACCACAAAATTCTAGTCTATCGTGTATTTGGAAAAGCTGCACGATTACTTATGATAAACAAAAACTAGTTAAACTCAGACGTGTTTTCTGTTGATACCACTAACCTTATTAATCTTCAAAATGAAATAACAATTGCACCAAACTAGAGTTCGCGGATGTGCTTCAAAGTTTCAAAATATCTACTGCCAAAGAGAACCAGAATCTCCTTGTCCGAATGTTTCATGAACTCTTAAATATGTACAATTAGGATATTATAGAAAAGAGTATGATTTTCTACCTCACTGATGAACCACAAAGGCTCCATGACATGAAAAAGTCAGTATCGTTCTTGGTTTCTGCTCGCTCCATCATGATGAAAATATGGAAGAACACTATATGGATCTAGTTGATATATGTTTTTTCCATGTTTTTCCTTTAGCCTGTAGATAGTCAAACTATTGCTTCTGCGTTTCTTATAAATGATTTGGAGGGAGCTATATGTTGTGATCTTTGTATCATTTTGTTACATCCAAGTCCGTTGGTTTGGTCCCTGCGTGCTTTGGATGTGATAAAGCAAATATCTTTGGTACTTTATCAGTAGAGCAGTAGTAGATTGTTATAGAAAATGGCTGATACTATATTTTTCACAGGTCAAAGCAGATAAATATGCTATTAAAGGGAGCTATGACTCTTTTGGTAGCCCTTCAGAATATGATCAAGAAGAAGCAGCTAATTCTCTGGTAAATATATCTAAATAATGTGCAAGAATTTTCTAATGCAACACGATGTTTGTTGTGAATGTGAACAAATTATTGATATTGCTTAGCTAATATCCTTTTATGCAATTATTCTGCTTGAAGTCACCATCCTTCCAAAAGAAATTTGACATGAATGTGCACGTTAAGCATTCGCTCCAGGGGATTAATTAGCTTTCTTTGTTTCTATTAGGAGTTCAGCTCTGAGGATCACACAATTCCCGGTAGTCCAGATGACATGTTTCTCAAGGATGTAAACCCCTGCTTAACACCTTATTACGCCAAGACAAAGTCCAAGGTGAGTGCTCATGACTTGTGACATTCTTGGCGCTCTTTGAAGCACAGTGCATTTGTTTGTGAAATTCAAACATTATCAGTGAAACCCCTTCTTGGCAGGGCATTTCTGATTTGCTATCGCTCTGTTCTATCTTCTCGATGCATGGTGTTATGCTCTTACAAATAAGGTGACTCGCGTTTCATTGTCTTAACATGTTATCTTTCAGGAATTTGATGACTTCAACTCTCCTGATGCTAAAGATTTGGTAAAAAACAACATTCAAGTGTATCATGAGACAAGCTACAATTCCTGTGCAAGGAAGCTGTCGAAAAGTTCAGATTGTCGCCAATGTTCCAATACAGGCAACAAAGCAACTCGTGCAGCTCGTAGGTCTGATGAAAGCAAATGTACTTATGGAAAGCAGGTTCACAATAAGTTCTACTGAGTTGTCCTCAATCCTGACAATGGTTCTTGAGTGTCACAACGCCTTAAATCCAATAGCTTACCCCGTTGACAACATTCTTAGTGTCAATTCCTGTTCCATTCTCTCCTTTTCGATGTATTTTTCAGAAAATCAATCTGCTTGAGTTGCCTAGACCAAGTATGTCATCAGCATACATTTTGTTGGTGTGATCTGTTAATAAGATGCACGTTTGGAGGCTAAATTGTGTTTTTAAGATTGTATTTCAACAAATCTACAACAACATATCCAATGGGGTAGTGTGTATGCAAACTTTATCCTTACCTTGTGCAGATAGAGAAGTAGTTTCCGATAGACTCTCAGCTCAAGCAAATATTGTCATATTGGTGAAACCACACAAGTACATTCCCAAATTGGAAAGGATTTATTCGATGATACGAACTGTTATAATTTTAAATATACTAACTATTATAAGATCATGTTGTTTCCACATATGATCTATGATCACAAGTATTAAAACCATAATACATCAAGCAAGAGATCGAATGTTGTAACAAACTTATTTAGAGTTTGAAAATGTTTAACTCTTAACTATTAATTGTAAAAATATTTCTTAATGTTGCATTCTTATGGAGCTATTAAAAGCTTCCATCTACATTGTTCCCACCATTAATAGCCATCTTCACAACCTGGAAAACAACTGCAAATCCAAAAGGTAAAAACAAAAAGATTTTTCTCCCATCAATTTAAACAACATACTTGTAACATAACATAACAAGAAAATTTGGTTCTAATAAAATTTGTTATAATAAAATGTTATTATAAAAGATAGTTGTTATAGAGAGGTTTGACGGTATATTTATATAGACAAATGACTTTGATATTGATCGACAAGCCAATAAGAAAGAAGTATTAGAAAATCACACAACTTAACTAGAAATGGTTTTTAATATTTAAGGATTAGAGAAGCTATAGCAGTATGTTGTTATAGAGAACATATAATATAACATAACATGAAAATTCAGTTCCAAAAGAACCTGGCCATTATAGTGAAACGTTGTTATAAAGGATACCCAAAAAAAAAAACAATCAATAATTAAGTGTTAGAGAAGAGCTTACAAGAACCAACGACCAAAACAGCAAAGAGTGCAAGAACAATGTGTGCTGGTTCCATTTTGTTCTTTCCTGTTAGAGGATTCAATCCTCTTCTTGTTATGTTCTTCTCAAACTTAGCTACTTTCCTCTCTGCAACTCTTTTCGATGTTGTCTGCCAAATTTTGAACAAAAAAATAAAACAAATTATCATCATTTTCCTATAATCAAATATCGTAGTGTCCAGGCTAGCTAGCTTGCAACAAATTACTATATCATTTTTAGTAATGATATTGGCTAGGTCACCTTGTGTGCCCCTCAACTAATTCCCTAGTAACAAATCACTATCATTCTCCTCAATTTCTTTATAATAAAAAAAGAAAAAGTGAATCTACCCAAGACAAGTAATACTCTACTCATTTGGGATAAGCATAAATAGTCCTGGATAAAAAAATAGTCATGGGATCAAATTTAGATGTCTTGTTTGGTTGACATGTTTGGGATAACTTATTCCACCATTTATAAAATAGTGATGGGATAAGTTATCCCATATACATGGTGGGATAAGTTATCCCAGGATAACTAACCTCAGGATAGTTAATCCTAGGATAACTAGTTCCCAACCAAACGACCCTTTGTTTCACCTTTCTAGTGGCTCAAGTAATTTGATTTTTCTTAATAAGTACAAGCAAAGTAATTTAATTAAACTTACAAACAAGGGGAATATTTTTTGTTTCTTTACAAAAAAAAATCGAAGGACAAGGAGATTTTTTTTTTGTAGGCGTCGGATATCTATCATTTCTCATCGGTCGAAGTATCCGATATCCCTACATTTTTTGTGACTTCTATGACTTAGCGGTAGGGTAATCTTCTCTTATGGCCGTAGTCCCCGCCCGGAAATAAAGAAGCAAGCCCCTTTCCAATTCATTCATTAAGAAAAAATAATAATTTTATCTAAAAGTCCCAATAGACACAAATTATAGTACTTCCTAAATTCAAATAAATGAATCGATTGTGGTAGTTTGATAGCCAACAATCAAATCATGGTGAACCCCCTTTAGATGATACATAAGATTCATATAACTAAACTCAACTAAATTGGAATCGAAGAGTACAAAAAATTAATTGCAAGAAATGAGAAAAAAATCCAACATAAATCCCAAAAAAAAACTAGTAAAAGAGAAGAATTGTTTTTACCATTTTTTTTTTGTTCTTGCTCTTCTTCAAGGGCTGTCAAAGGTTGTAAGAATTTGAGAAAACCTAAAACTTATATGTGAAAAAAAAGAAGAATTTTTTTTAATTTTTTTGTGCGTTATATTTGGTAGAAATCAAACATACAAAAGAGGGAAAACATTCAATGCTTTGTTATTCTAATTAATTTGGTTAAGCATTAATTGCTTTCATACTTGAATACCAAATTTGGATTATATGACAGGTCAGTGTCAAGTAACAATCTTTTATTAAAAAAATACAAAGTATATATAAATTAAGTTGTATTCACATAATCGTCTACTCAAACAAACATTCAATAAAATTGAAGCGATACGAATATTTCTTGCAACTATGCACCATCTCCTAAAATTATATTTTTGTCGAACCTCTTAAACTAATTTGAATTATTCCGATTTTGATCAAAATTTCAAAATTATTAAGAGAGACTATTCAGTTAAAGATTTGTGAAAATACTTTTCACCATTACTTTAGTCACAACAATTATCAATTACGATCACTATCAACCACTATACCATTGATCACTAACTACACCTTCAACAATCACAACCATCATCACTCTCAACTATCATCCCACTATGTTAACCACCAATTAATCACCTACACCGTCACAAGTTCACAACCATCACCACCATGGTCGACCATTTGCCATCAAAACCACCACCTTACAACCTTATAACATATTGAATATTATATTTGAATTATTTTCTTGAATTATATTCTTAATAAACATATATATTGAATATATCATATATTGTAAAAAAACATTAATCATTCAAAATTTAATATTCAAATTCAAACATCTTATTCAATTATAAAAAATACACCCTTCATCACCTTGAATCTTACTAATCTTTTCCACTAGCAAAAAATAAATTTATTGAATATAATCTCATATGTAATGTGTTTGTAATATATAACAATTGACATATCATATAATAAAGAAATGATAAAGCTTAAATATGATGAAGCAAACATGAAATGATTATAACAATCTCACCAATTTTGGTCTTTGATTTATTTTACAACATAGATAAAAAAGATCTAAAAAAAAGACCAAAGTTACATTACATTACATTATTATTATTATTATATTGCATTGCCCTTTCCTTTACTATTTCCATACAAACGAAAGAGACTAAAAGCTGAAATAGCAGAGAGAACTATCATGCTAAGGCTTACTATTAAAGAACTTGCAATTCCTTCTCCAACTTGGTTACAAAATTTCCCATACATATTGCATATCTTCATCCATTGTAATTCTGTTTGCCCTAACTTGGCAAACACCGCCGATTGTGCGGCCGCCGCCACCGCCGTTAGTGTCAAGTAGGCCATCAACTGCAAATTTTGGGGAAAAACGACATCTCAATGATGGATTCAGGATTTAAACTGTATAAATACGTTATGAATTTTAAAAAATGTAAATAGACTAAAAGAAGGAATGATGTGATAGGAATAAGAATTATAAAAGTAATGATTTAAGAAAAAGTTATGTAATTGGACCATATGTTCTATTCATTCTGAGTTCATTTATTTGGGTTATGGCTCACTTCTGAAATTTTTATGAGTTATGAACTGTCTATGAATTTAATGGTTCCACTACAAACAAAACATTGATTTTGCAGCCTTGTTCTAGAATAAGTCATTATTGCTACAACAACTACCCCGCTTCCCAAGAACCATTACTAGACTTCAAAAATTCATAATAATTAAATAAGAGCTAGCGAGAGATTTCAGATTCGAAATCTGGTCATGGATCACATTTTTAGAGAGCAAGTCATCCCTTAACGTAAGACTTTCAGGCACAAATCTGAATTGATCAGACTTCAATACGAATATTTAACACCTTATGAAAAACTAAAAAAATGAGAACATAATAGGTAGCATTTGGTTTAATTAATTGTACCTGATCACCAGAAAAGATAGCCCAAGCCAATGGTTTATTGAAGAGAACAGTTCCTCTAATCATGCCTAAAATGCATCTTAGAACTTGCACCAATGAGTATGCAGCAGCTAATCCATTGGCTATCACTAAAAACCTGCACAAACTTCACTTTTTTAACCTTTGGACACTTTAAAACTTGGCCAAATAAACACAACCAAAGGTTTTGGGCTCCTAGGACCTTAACCAAAAGGCTCAAGTTCGAGATTTGGATAAAATCATCTTAACTAAAAGTCTAAATTAGTATTTTATTTTAAGTAGAACTTCCAAACAAATTAAAGTCTCAAGTTTAAAACATAAATGAAATGAGTCGCCTTTAGTATAAGAGCGCTTTATTCCAAGTAAAACTTTAAAAAAGACTGAATATCTCTAAGTTCAAAACTTGAATAGAATTGCCTTCATTGGAAAACACTTTATTTCAAGTAGATTTCTAGACAAACCAAAGATATCAAGTTCAAGCCTCAAGTAGAAAATTTCCAGACACTCTAAAAGTCTTAAGATTCGAAACTTAAATAGAGTCGCCTCTAATAAAGAGAACTTTATTTCAAGTAGCACTTTCAGACACCAAAAGTCTTGAGTTCTTAACTTGAATAAAGTCTCCTCTAGTAGAGAGCACGCTTTTAAAACAAGTGAAAAACTTTCAAACACAAATTTAAATTTGAATTAGTCAAAACCAAAATGAATTAAACAAGAGAAGAGAAATAACTTACACAAGAGCCTTCATATCAGTAAATTTAGCAATTTTCTCAATAGAGAAAATAACTTTAGCTTGTTTGTCAGTCCCAATAAGAATAGCACCAAGAATTGCTAAACCAAAAATGATACACCTTAACACAAGCTCAGTAACTCTAACTCTCCTATCAATAACTTTGAAATTATTTCCATGATAAACTGGAACATTTCCAGGACTAACTCCAATTCCCAAATAATTCATCTTTTTTTTGTATAACGCAAACTCAAAGCCTTTTTATTATTATTATTAGCTTGGAGAAAGCACAAGAAAAGGGCAATTGCAATTTTCCAAGAAAAGTTGAACCATGCACTTATATAGAAAAAACTCTCAATGTGTGTGTTTCACATATTTAATGCAACATTTTAATTATTTAGAAAAAAATACATTATGAGATATGTAGTGATGGAGCTTAGCTGCACCTATTATAGGACTGTGAGAATGCCAAGTGTATCTAGTTTATTAAGTTAGTGGTTTTGATCATTACCTTACTTAAAGAGTAAAAGAAATAAATTTAACTTTTTTTCTTATATATTTTTCATAACCTAACTCATTTATTAGAAAACTATAGGTAAATTAAGATTATTATTTTTTAATCACAATTTATGCGACGTATTTTTTTTTTTTTGCCTATTTTATTAAAATATGATATTCTTCTATATTTATAAACACTAAAACTCTAAATTTTTCATTTTAATAAGTTGAGTTATAATCATACAGATATAATCACTTGTTTTAAATTTAACTATTTCAATTTTTATTTTATTTTTTCTTAAATTGTGTGGTAAGAGAGTAATTAATCTAATAAAATGGTAATCAATTTGCTCTAACAAATTAAAATCCTTTCGTAATATAAAAAATAATAAGTATTAACATATTTTTGTTGTCATTATCGATCAATACATATAACTTCGAATTCAATAAAAATCAGTGAAATGTAGGAAGGGTATAGTATGAGTTTTCTCAGCACGTCATACCATCAGGATTTTCATTAAGGTGTTCGAAATATAAAAAATAATCAGAATTTTTATTAAGGTGTTCGAAATATATAACTTTCATTAACATATTTTTGTTGTCATTATCGATCAATACATATAACTTTCATGTATATATTATAATCTTTTGGCGAAGGAGATTTGAAGGAACTCCTCGACTCTTTCTAGCTCCGTCCCTGCTCTCACTCACACACAAAGCTGCACATGTACAAATAGGAAAAAAACACCTCAATTTTCATGCATACTAATGCAATAATTGGAGATGGGAAAGAAAAGTAATAAATGGAGTCTGATCAGCTTGCAATTGAATGAAGGCAATACCCCTTCAGTCTCATTTCAATCCTTATATGTGAACATTAATAAGTATTTTATAATATATTTTTATCAAATGAATAAAAAAATTGTAATTTATAATATTTATTGTATTTTAAATATCTAAATTTTAAATATAAAATATTAAATTTATCTAATTTCATTTCACTTACTTTCAAAAATAAAAATATTATAATTAATTTGAAAGGGAGGGAGTTTTATATTTTCTGGGAAGAGACAACAATTACTTGTCCCAAGGTGCAAAGAGAGATAAGGATGAGAAATTGCCTTAAATTTTCTGCTGAATTATAGTGTGGTGAATGGCATTTATGATGACCATTATTTTATCTCCATGCATACCAAAGGGGACACAACAAGGTGTTTTATATAAAAAAAAATTCTTCTTGTTTTTAATTATTTATTTTTAAAATTATTGAACAAATAATGTAATGTTTTTTTTATTACTTATTCGATGTTTGATATATTATCTTCGGAATCATAATTTATTCATCCATTGAAAAGAAAAATGTCATCTTGAATCTAAAAATATATAATTAAGAGCGAAGAATCATATATGTCCCAGTCTCATCACAATTATGTGTGTGTAAATCATAGGTTGGAAAATCTAAGGAAAAAAAGAAACAAAAATCCCAAAGTTGCTGAAATCATAATGAAGACCACACTTGATGTTTTACTTTAGTGAAAGTGGTAGGGACATTGATTGCCAAAGGCGTAAATTTTCCAAACAAGAAAAGATGTTTTCAATTTATGATAATTTAGATTCACAGGGAAAAAGTTGTATTTCAGGAATAAGCGTTCTCTATTAATTATTACTTCATTCAAAAAAGCTCGAATTTAAAAAAAGGATAATTATGAATTTGAATCATTCGATAATCTAATTTACAAAATATGTACAAAGTATATCAATTGTATGTATGTTGTGTATATTGATAATGTATATATTAGGTATATTTTGATCATATTGATGGTTAACAATAGTGCTAATTACTATTCAAATTGCGAAGGTGAAAAGCAATCCAGTAGCAGGTACAACTACTTCATTCCACTAACAAAAGTGCTAAAATCAAAAAAGAATTCTTCGATCGATTTGATTTATATATTCAACTAAGTTGCTTATTAGATTACTGAGAAAATGAATTTATCTTAATAAGATTTTTCATGAGTTTTTTTAATTAATAAATGAACAGGTCAATAACCAGCTTTATGTTTGAGCGAAGTCGTGCTTTCGCAAGCTAATTTTGAGGTGTAAGGGTAAATTTATAGTTTTAAAATGGTCAACAAAGTACAAACATTGAATTATATTATTACACACTTCTAACGAATTAAGTTGCCCATTTAAATATTATATTTTTGAAAAATAATTGAGTTAACATTGAATTCTCATCAGGCAACAAACGACAGGCTAAGATCTTGCTATATATGATTATTTGACTGTTAGTCACCATCAAAATCATCATTTATTTCTTAGATTAGATCGTGATTTCTAAGGAGTAAAGATTATGAAAATCGATAAGCGATTAAAAAATGTTAACATGATTTATTTTGATTCGTAAAAGCCTTTAACAAATAGAGTTAATTGATATTTTTATGTAAAGGATTAGAAGATAGTCAATAAAATAGAGCGCTTGAATGATATGAGAGTTTACTCAACAAGACTTATAATTTGTCTATATTGCATCTAAGTTTGTCTTTTGGTGTGCTAGACATATACACATTTATATTAGCTTGTTGTACAAACTTTGGAGGAAAACGTATAGTGCGTAGGAGGGGTTTTGACTATATTCTAGGTTCAAATTTTCTAAAAATAATGTTTCGTTTGCATTTAATTTTTAAAAGATAATGACCAGATCGAGATATTCTAGAGAGAAAAGAAAGTGATAAGAACATAACTCTTCTGTAGTTTAGAGTGTATTGTTTTTGACAAAATCGAATACACTTTACAATATTTTTGAAAAAATTCAACCAATATAACTTGTATTAATGCCCAATAGTAGTCATTTAAAGTAAAAATGTAGTGATACTGTAATTTAGAGTGTATTGTTTTTGACAAAATCGAACACACTACGATATTTCTGAAAAAAATCAACCAATATAACTTGTATTAATGCCCAATAGTAGTCATTTAAAGTAAGAATGTAGTGATATTCTTGATAACTTATGTAAATTAGACCTCTTTTATGATTGTATATAGTTGAAAGTTGAAACAATGGAATTGGGAAATGTGTCCATATTCACGATTAAATTCCATATTGTTGGGACATAAACATAAATATTTATGTCAGACAAAATGGAAATTTCAATATCATGCATTTACCTTATTCAATAAAATAAGTAACTACTTGTAGATATGAATATTAATTGGTCCTCTTTTTTGCTTCATCTTCTGCTTTTATCCCCACATTTTAGACTCAAATTTTGTTCACACACGCAACATATCATATGGTTCTTAAGTCACTTTTACTAGACTATAAATGTTGTGAATATGAATAATTCAAATAATGCTTATGTATCAATTATTTGGATAGAATGGGCCAATTAATTGGACAACCCAACAAGATATTTGCTTGGGATCCGATCTAGATTGATATATATCGCGTCTTGTTGGAGCAATAGATTTTTGTATTGAGCAACTTTCACATATAGCAAACAAAAAAATTAATTTGTATGTTATAACAAAGTTTGCATAATTGCGCTCCTTAGCAAACATATATAGGTATAATTTGCTATACATATACAATTGAAAGTTATGTATATTTCGCTATACATATATACAAAAAGAAGCAATTGTATAATTCGTTGGCTCCTCTTCAGATTTGTATAATTTCGTTGGCAGGCCATTTGTATAAATTGTTGTTTGCCTCTCGTTTGTATAAATCGTTGACAAAAATATTTGTATATCAAAAATCGCTCTCTCTTTCGCTTTATACAAACATAAATTATACATTATACAAACATAAATTA
>JAJOOO010016583.1:0-27389 GCA_029582685.1 Solanum piurae | reverse complement strand
GTCAAGGGTAGGGGTGAAAAAATAAAATTTTAAAGTTGAAAATATTTTTTAAAAATAAACTTAAATTTTTTTTTGGGGAGTGGGGGGGCTGGTAGGGGGTGGGTGGTTGGGTAGGGGTGGGGGAGTCGAGGGTAGGGGTGAAAAAAATAAAGTTTTGAAGTTTAAAATATTTTTTAAAAACAAACTTAAATTTTTTTTCCGGAAAATGTTTTCCTTCATACCAAACACACCCTATATTATAATTTATTTTTAAAATCTATGTGTATTTATTTTAGTTAGTTGGCAGCAATGGAGTGGTTCACTTTTCCACGTCAGTGCATTTGTATATCACGCATTTGCCTGAAATATTCGAGTGTTTTTTTGTTAAAAGGTTGGATAATTAAAGTGTCTGTTTGTGCACTATGAAAGTTGGAGGTCAAAGTTGAAATTTGAAACCAAGTTTAGGGTCCAATATATGTATTATGCCTAAAAGAAATATTACCGTTATTGGGAGACCAAAATTGACAACAAATGCATGAGGTAGAGGTTCCACACCAATCCATTCATCATTCTTGAGTATTTGAAGGCCATATACTTGTTGTTGGCAAATGGTTATGAGATTAGGATCACAATGTCCACCAGTTCCCAAAGTCGAACTTGGATCTGGGCATATTGGATAGTGATTGACAAACATTCTCTGCCCATGACCTTTGCCAAAGTACCCTGCCTCCAAGCCTAGTCCTTGGCTTACCAAATCGAAGATTATCATGATCAACTTTCTAACTTCAGATGAATATGCACCAATAACCTCCCTGAAAGTTCATTCTCATATTTAACTTTCACACGAAAATCCATCTACAAATCGTCTATCATTTCATCTACGAATTTAAGATTGAGAAATAGTTAGGTACCTAAATGTTGGAGGATTACTAGGCCAAGTTTTTTTATCTTGTCCATCAATATTGCAGTTATGTTCTAAGACTTCCTTCCAGTATTGATGTTCCTTTGATGTATGATGCTTGGGATTGTTGGTATAGAGTGTTTCTTCTTTTTTTGCATAGTTTTCTTTCTCTTTCATTGGCAAATTGAAAAATTCTTCGTACACTTCCATTGCCTCGTCCATTAGATCCACTGGTACCCCGTGATTAATTATCTGTTTCATTAATCTATCGTCTCAGTTCGAGTTCATCTTGTTTGACTTGACACAGAGTTTAAGAAAATAAAGAAGATTTTTCAATCTTGTGATCCTATATTAACGTTATGTCTATTGTACCCAAATGTCATTTAATCTAGTGATCTTAAACATGTCATGTGGAAAACTGTAATTGAAGTATTGTCAAAAAAAAAAAATGAGTCATTTTTTTTAAACAAACTAAAAAAGAAAGTATGACATTTTTGTTAAAATGGAGAAAATGATATTTGCATGAAACAATTATGAACCTGAAAAAAGCCATATTCTTCCAAAGCTTTCAGAAGTTGTTGAGCGACAACAGCTCGTTCTTCGCCCAAATCAATGACTGGAATTTCCTTGACAATTGGAACTGGAGCTAGTGGCCTTTCATGCATTGGTAAGACATAAACTAGAGGAAGTGCTACTACTTTACTAGAGATCATGAGATTTGCCATTTTATTATTCTTCTTTGAATGAATCCCTTTTTGTTTGTGTTCCTACATCAGATGAAGGACTATTTATTGGGAAGAGAATTGCACATCACATCCTCCAAGTGTTTGATAAGTTACTTTAACCTGCCCAATGTTTCATAAATGATTGGCAATTCAATTATTAGAAAATCAAACACTAGTCTATGGACCAGGTGATATATTGTTGATTTCTATCCCAACCTAACTGTGTTGAGATTTTGCCATATAAATGAAGAAAATTTGGTGAATTTTACGGATAGTAATAGAGCAGGGCGAGTACAAGATAGGGTGGCGAAAGATTAATGTTTTTAAATATTATTAATGCGGCAGGGTAGGTGGTGAGTATTGAAGAAAGACCATAACTATTTGATGGACAATTTAGAAGCCACAGTTCCACTTTCATGATGAATGATTATTCTTACATGACTCAAATGGTAAATTTTTCGTTGTTAGAACTTAGAAGTAATGGGTTTAGTACTTTTCACATGGTTATGTTTTCCTATTTTCTCAAAGATGGGAAAGATATAAAGTTCAACTAAAAAATGTATACAGTTATAAGGAATTAAACAGAATAATGCAAAAAAAAGTATGAAGAAAAAAATAAAAGAAAGCATAAACGAGGCAGGATGGGGCTGCGCAGGGTAAAATTTTGAAAAAGTGCTAAACGAAGCGGGGAACAGCAGGAAAAAAGTGTTAGGGGACTGACTTTTAAACTTGGTAGATGGAAAGGTAGGGGGAAAAGGTTGGCATGTATGACTTTGTCATGGGCCTACGTAGAGGATATGAATCAAACATATGGGCAGTGTGGTGGCATTGCCAAGTTGGAAATAAGCAAGGTAGGCAAACTGTTCGCCATCGCATGGGATGGGCCCTAGACGACGGTTGGTAGTGGCCAATGCCAAGGTCAAATCAAAGCTGGGCAAGTCCAGATGAGTTAATGGCTAGGACAAGTAAATGCAAAGCAAAATAAGAAGAAAGTTAAAGAATAGCTCAAGTGAAACAGGAAAGGCATTACCAGTGGAAAGGCAGTGATGCAATTGTGGATGTAAATTGTACTGGCCTTGATTGCAACAAATGTTGATAGGCTATTGGTTGTAAGACAAGGGCTGTCACATGTGTTATAAATGTTCAACCTTGTGTCACGGCCTTAGACTTCAAGTAAGCACACCGTGCAGGACTTGAACACTCGCTCACGAATCTTTCACGATCTTACAAGCTCAAGTAAGCCTTTTTGACACTAGATCGCTAAGGGAATATAGAAAGACACAAGAGAATTGCTTAAGAAGGTTTGCTTCTCGATTATGTTGCATAAAATCCTTGATATCATCACAAATGTCGTAAAAGGGTTGGGGTGATGGTGGAAAACTCGATCTTATGATCCACCTCGTGCCTAGGATGTAAGTGCCTTGGCAACTCCCCATGCATCACATATTTGTTCTGTTCTCGAACCAGAATTCTCTATGCGTGGTGGCAAAGTCCCTTTAGAACCATTGTCTTTACTCACACTCATAATGGTGGCTATGAACGTCGGCTCCCCCTTTTTAAGGCCTGTCACGAGCTACATGGCCCATAATTGAGATTGTCCTTTCGTCTTAGGTATCTTAACTAGGGCCCATACATGATCCTTGCTCCATGACCAAGAGTGGTTGGCGGTAAGGGTCGATCAACATGTGACACTTCTGGACGAAACTCTTGCACGATAATTATGTCAATGGCAGACCAAAATTGACGAGTCTTAAAAACACTTTTAGTCATATAGGAGTAAATATTTTGGAACATTAAAAATAACAAGTCTTAAGAGTTCCACACCATCCAAATATTTTGTTATTTTTATGCTTACAAATTTCAAAAGTCTTGATTTATCATTCTATTTTTAACTCAAGATACAACACACAAATCGGTTAGAATCAAAAGTTTCTTATTCATGAATGAATAACAAGCTCGATTCAAACCTAGGTAACAAATTACATATAGTAATTGTAAATTAATTTAAAACTCTTATTTTGGTGGAAATTAAAATGATTAAGCATAGATTTTGAATGCCTCCAATGCTGCATGGTATACTGATTTCTTGTTGGCATAATGTGGAAAAAATTCAGTGTCCCATTTGAAGGGTTTAAACAATGGGGGATTGTCTGGAGTCTGGACCAACAAATGATCTTGCAGGCTCAACAATATTTGCTGGACAAAAATAAGTACATGCATGTACATGTTTGAGTTGTATTTGGCACCACTCGATGTGCAACACTCTCCAACTTCCCATTGGTCATTACCTGTATTTATAAAACAATAGAGAAATAAAAAATACAATTTTTAGTTTTGTTGTTCCTATTTATTAATCCATGTGAGTCCTTTGTATAACAATATGGGTATATATGAGTCATTTTCATAATGAGGGATATATCAGCTTTAAATATCAAAGTTAAGAGGTATATCAGACCATTTTCCCTTATTTTTTTAAAAAGAAGCAGAAGATTAATGTGTTCATTTTATAGTTAGTAAATTTTAAATTTTAATCATCCCATTTCACCTTTAACAACAAATTTTTATATGAACAACATACCAAGTTTTAGACCATAAAAGACATTTGGAAATAAGGTTACATGCCTAGTATATAAATATACCTTTTAATTTGGTCTCGTCTAGTATTTATGTCCTTTAATTTTGGGTTTATATAAGTATGTACACTCTGAAATTTGTATAAAATTAAACAAGTAGAGACACACGTCTACGTGGCATAATACAGGTAGGACGCCACATAGGATGTCACGTAGGATGCAAGTAGGACGTGTGTGTTTACTTGTTCAACTCTATACAAGTTTAAGTGTCTAGCTACTAGTGCACACCCAAAATTGAAGGGAATAAATATCAGAAGAGGCCAAGTTTAAGTATGCCTAAATGTGCATGTGACATAAAGTTGGAGGACATAAATGTCAGATGATAGGGCACGTTTATGTATTATATGATAAATAAAAGTGAAAAATGCATAAGTAACCCCCCAACCTATGCCCGAAATTTCAGAGACAAACTTATACTATATTAAGGTCCTATTACCCCACCCCCTAAACTTATTTTATAAATAATTTTCTCCCCCTTTTCGGCCTATGTGGCACTATCAACAAGATAGCTTGAAAAAATTGTCAACACGCGCTGGGCCCAGAAGATAGTGCCGCGTAGGCCGAAAAGGGGTAGAAAATTATTTATAAAATAAGTTCAGGGATGTAATAGGATTCATTATTTGTTTAAAGATCGAAAAATTATTCCAAAATTTCTAAAGGTTGGAGCATGAATTATAGGACTGATCTGCAAAGTTCTGTGTATTTTGGCTAAGGCGAGATTAGACATTTATTGCGAAATATGAGATAATTGTTTACCAAGAATAAATGATATGTGATTGGGAAAACGAGCACGAAATGGAGCTTCTATCATTATCTAAGACAATTAGAAAAAATAATTAGGTCATTTTTCTTTCGTATGAGGAAGTTACTACTTTTCTAGTGAAAAAATTTAAGTTGTTGGTTTTTGGTGTAAATAGTGTGGTTTAGGCATTTAAAATTTTAGACTATATTTCATTTGGTTTTTTTAGCATATTGGGAGTTCGAGAGCTCTGAATTGAGTGATTTTTGAAGAATTCTTCTCGATTTAATAGTCGAGTTAGTATTTGATCCTCATTTTGGCATTATCAAATGTTTTCTTCATCTGGTTTTCTTTTCTTGTCTGTGAATTTCTTGATAAAATTGAAGTTTTATCGATTTGGACTCTATTTTTTTAATGAAAAATGTATATTTAGGATCCATCCACTCTTGAGATTCATATTGATCAATAGATCTCCACGTCCTACCAGTTCGCTAAGTAAACTCACTCTACCGAGGGGAAACTATTTTATTTAAAAAAAGAAACGAGTTTAGATTTGCCACTCAATTTTTAAGAAAAATTAAGAAAATTATTTTCAAAAGATTAAAAACAAAAAATCTAATAAAAATATTAAAGGAGGTCCGGGGTTCATTTAAAGGCACCTAAAACATCCGCTAATTCACGGTTATCCGGTAACTAAAATATTTGGCTAAAATTTTAAGAAAATAAGCATGTTTGACCAATTATGCAAATAAACAACTTTAGGACTTAAAAAAATCATTTTTGAAGGGAAAGATAAAGATATCTGATATATGCCTAAGTAAATATTTTCAAAGTATTTTGGAAGCCAAGTAAAAATAAATACTATTAAGTTTTGAATAATTGACTCAAAATAACTATCTTTGGGGAATTGAATTATGAAACCTTAAAATTAATTAAACGAATAATCAAGCAATAATAATAGAAAATAGAAATAGAGAAAGAAGGAAAGGTTTGGGCCCATGTGATTCTGTCCGCCTGGGCCAGTACTTGAGCCTAATTTCTGTTTTTTGGCCTTTTAACCCATTTGTACGTGTCCTAAAAGAACTAAAAATTTGACAAAGAAGATGGACATTTGGCCCAATTTTTCCACCTGTCCTAAAATTAACAAATAATACCAAAAATAAAATGGGCCTTTGGCCCAATTACAATATAATACAAAAACTGAAATTGGGTATTTTGGGGGCCCATTTTCGCTGCTTTTATATAGTGTATAGAGTGAGGGTATATCACTGTATATTGCTGTATTTCTTGCATATATTGATGTATACAATATGTATACAACCCTTCTTGGGCTATTGAAAACCTGTTCATCGACCTTCGGGGGACCTTTTCTAAACCTTCCATCACCAGTTGACTCGAAAAGAGAATTGGGCTTCCTTGACCTATTTCGAGATGCGAAGGAGAACATGTGGAGTCCAAATGACTCAATCCGAGGTAGTTCATGCATAAACAAAATAAAATATACATATTAATAGCTCATCTTGGAATCTCGGGTACAATTTTGAAGAGTCAATGATACCAAAGCAAACCTGCATAACCTTGATGAGAAAATTCCACCTATACTCATGATATTAATACAAAGGACCTAACTCTGAATAATAAGATGCAACACTTTGTATCCAACATATTTGATATAATAAGCATAAAAGAAAGAAAAACCAGGTTCTATTTGGAGAAACACACTTGGTGGTTAACAATTACTGCATCCGTTTCACAAAGAATGATCTAGTTTGACTTGGCACGGAGTTTAAAAAAATAAAGAAGACTTTTGAATCTTGTGGTCCTAAATTAAAGTTATGTCAAATGTACAAAATTGCCCTTTAATCTTGTGGCCTTAAACATGCCACGTGGAAAGCTGAAATTAAAATGTTACCAAAAAAAGATGGCATAATACATATATTAGACCCTAAATTTGGCTTCAAATTTCAACTTTGACCTCCAACTTTCATAGTGCACAAACATGCACTTTAACTATCCAACCTTTTAATAAATAAACACGCAATTTTTGGAGGCAAAGAGCGTGAAATGCAAACGCTCCCACGTGTATTAGTGAGCCACTCAGTGGCTGCCAACTAATTAAATACTTTACACATCCATTTTAGAACTAAAAAAAATTAAAATTATTTTTAATTAATATACAAGGGTTATAGCTCTTTTTCCACAATGACAAAAAAAAAATTAGAAGCCATTTGCACTAAATATGAGCACAAATCATTTTAAAAGAGAGGAAAAAAAAATTGATTTGAAAAAGGAGGAAAGAGAAATGAGATTTTGATTTGGAAATATAAAGATATATATAAAAGGGATTGATTAAGGGTAGATTTGTCATTTCAACATTTTTTTACTGTTGTGGGCCTCGAAAATTACTCCTAACTCGCGCAAAATACGTGCACATCACGCGTTTTGCCAGGTAGGACACGCATGTTTATTTATTAAAAGGTTGGATAGGTAAAGTGCTTGTTTGTGCACTATGAAAGTTGGAGGTCAAAGTTGAAATTTGAAGCCAATTTTAGGGTCCAATATATGTATTATGCCAAAAAAGAAAGAGGTCATTCTTTTTTAAACAAACTAAAAAAGAAAGGTAATCATTCTTTTTGAAACGAAGGGAATAATGAAGAGGAATGTGAGAGTACTACTGCATTAACTGTTATTAACATAGAAAAAGGAACAAAAGATATTAAACTACATGAAATAAATGAACACTAACTGGAAGATGGTGGCATCTTATTGAGGCAGTAACACATAAAAAGGGAGAAGTAATTGTTTTCTAAAAAGTTGATATACACTGGAAGCAACATGAAACCCCAAAGTAAGGAGGATATGCTTACCAATATAGCATTCGAATAAAGGGAAGTAGCAACCTAAAACACAAAAGGGAATAAAAGACTAAAATAAGTATGTCAAAAGTCCGAACTAGATTGAAATAATAGAATTATTCATACATGTTATGAACATGATTGCTAGGCAGTAGCTATATTTCGAAATAAGGAGAGGCATTAGCAAGGAAGAACTCAATTTGCATGGAGCATTTAACCTAGAAAAGAGCAGCGAAACAATTTAAAGAGGTTCGAAAATGCCGATGCTACACTAGAGAGAGAGAATACAAAAGGAAGCCAGCAATCAAGAAATCGAATATTTTGAACAATAACAAGAACAAAGACAAGGTATCACAGGGAACGAACAAATCATTTACTAAAGAGGAGCTGGAAACTTTGATGTTAAAGATGTAAATCACATTAAAGACTCTAGGTTACGATAAGCAATAACCATATTGTCATGGGTCGAAACCTAACAGGACCTAAATAACACTCAAGATATGCAAGAACATATATAAATTCTACAATATTAGGCTAATACAATGAGAGTCTAAGACCACGAATCATGAACAGAAAGGAAAAAACAACCCAAAGCCATGGGTGAACAGTAAAGAAAACACAAATGCATAGCCGATGTAACCAAACTTGAAATCAAAAGAACATCAAACAACTCAAACGAAACAAGATAGAGATTCAGCTAGCTTTCAAAACAAGGTTAAGTTGCATCAATCGAGAAAATGATTTAAGAATATCACTTCACCATTTCACTTGACAGCTTCTAACGTTCTAAATTCCAAAATAAAACAGATGAAAGCTAAAGGTAAAGATAAAGAAAATATACCTCTTTTGAAGAAGAAAACTGAAAATCGAGCCGAGCAAAGCTTTCTACCACCAGCAACAAAAAACTTCGATAAAAGCTCGAACCCCCAAAGCAATGAACTCAAAATTTTTAGTTATATAAGAATTATCGCCCTAAAATCTACTTATGTTTTCCTATCTATTATTGAATTTTCAATTGTTTCTTGGGTTTTTTCCTTTCACCGTCTCCAACGTTAAATATTGAAGAAGAAAGATCCTTAAATAGAGGAGATTTTAGGCTGGAAATGGGGGCAAATCGGGAGGGATTTTGAATGAATTCCCATTCGAAATTCAAACCTCTCTAAGAGATAAGGTTCCTGGAATTTGTATTATTCTCAACGGATAGAGAATGGAGGCCACTTGATTTGGAGAGCAAGGATGAAAGAGCTAGGATATTGCTCCACCTGGCTCACTCGAATATTCTCGTACGAGCGGACAAGGATGAGTCTGGGAGAGGACAGACACGCGCGAGCTGGGCTCGATTGTGATTTAGGTTTGCTTCGCTAGGTCGGGTTTACTGTTTCTGGGTTTGCTTCTCGTCTGGAGAAGAAGGAAGACGATGCGGGGTTGGGTCGCGTACTGCGTTTGTATTTGCTGGGTTCTTTTGTGGGAATGTTGTAAGGAAAAATTAGCAAACTAGTCAAAATTCCTAACATAATTATTAAAAATATCTACACTTAAAATAATTATTAAAAATGTCAATATGTCAATATTTTAGCAAATATAATGTATCCTAATATAATTTTTTTACCTTCCTTTTTTTCTCACATTGGACCCACTTTTTGACCCGAAAAAGACTCCATTACCCATTTTCTCTCTAATTTTCTTACCCACATTCTATCCTCTCTTTCTCTCTCACATATTTTTTCCCCTTATTCACACGTTTTTCAACAATTCTCTCTCATACTTTTTTTAAAAAATAAAATAAAATTTTCTCTCATCTAATTTCCTCTTCCAATTGTTCTTCATTTTTTCATCTTCCGCTTCTCTCTCTTCCGTAGCTTCCATTCCCCCCCCCCCCCATAAATTCGTGATTTGTTTTCATATTTGGGATTTTGTAGATTGTGGTAATCTACATTGACATTAATACATCATATATTGTTTTATTTTTTATACATTCATATATAATAATTTCGAAATTTTGCTTATAGGGTTATTAATGCACAAGTGAATACAAATTCAGATTTAGATTTGGATTTGGTGAACAAAATTTTCGAAAAAAGGAACATAGCAGACGAAGAAGAAGAAGAAAGAGAGAGTCAGAGAAGAAGATTGCAAAATTGTATTCATACTAGAATTGTATTCATATTAATTTTTGTTTGTTAATTATTTTATATTACTCCACATTTATATTTTTATTAAGAATACATATTTGGATTTGGATTTGGTTAACAAAAAATCGGAAAAAGGAACATAGCAGACGAAGAAGAAGAAAGAGAGAGTTAGAGAAAAAGGTTGCAAAAATTGTATTTATTCAACATTTGTATTTTTATTAAGAACATTGTATTTCTTTTTTAGTTTGTATTTTCTAAGCATATATGTATCTTTTTTGTTCACAATCAAATTGTATTTTTTTAGAATATTGTATCCTTCATCAACAAATTGTATTATTTCCACTATGTATGCTATTTTTTTCCAGAATCTTGTATCCCTATTTCTTTCACAATTAATTTGTATTTTTAGAATATTGTATCCTTCCTCAATAGATTGTATTATTTTCACCATGTATGCTATTATTTTTTCTTCAGAATCTTGTATCCTTTCATAGTTAAATCATATTCATATGTAACGATTAGATTATAATAGGATACAATTAATAGTATTTTTGTAATACAAATAAAAGAAATATATATTTGGCAGTCATGTTTGGGATACAGTTTTAGTTTTCATTACGAAAGTAAAATACCAATTTTAATTTGAATGGTAAAGTGAGAACATAAAATGTAAAAATTATTGGTATACAATTACGATGAAAACATAATAAAAAAGAAACTTCCAATCGAATGGAAAAGGGAATTTCTTTGAAATTATAAGCGATGAGAATTTTAAGTGATATGTTCCTTTTTAAAAAAAATATATATTCTTTTCCCTAATTTTCTCTTCTCTCTGTTATTAAATAATTGTATTCTTAAATCAAACAAATAAAGATACATAAATAAGATACATAATAAACTAAAATATTGACATTTTAAATAAATATTGAAAGTGTGGCTAAGGGGTCCTATTAAATGTCAAAATATTGATATTTTGAAAATCCCATGTTGTAATGCTGTAATTGTTGGGCTGCTGGAGTTGATTGAGAAAGAAGAGGCCCAACACTTGGTCTTGCATTTAAGTTAAAGATAGCTAAAATTGCAACTAAGAGAATGCCCATACGAATTTCAATTGTAGCCATTTAGAGTTAACAATTTTGCCAAATTGGGTTTAGTTGGTGATTCGGCTAAAAACTAAATAAGATGAATTAATATAAATTAATTAATGAACTTCTTAATCTTAATAAAATAAAATAATCGAATTAATTATAAACTAATTAATTCTAAATTTCAAACTATTACATAACTAAACTAATTAATAAAATATTTAAACAAAACAAAATCTTTTTTGAGATGACTTTCAAATATTTATAAAATCTACCAATTATGTACATAATTATGTAAAACATATATATTACTTAAAAATCATAGAAATAATAAAAATTAACTAAAAGTAACTTGAAAAAAATATTTTGAACTTTATAAAAACTAATTATTTCAAATTGTTTGGAATTTAAGAAGCTCGATGATTAATTTATACTGTGGAGATCCAAAATTGGGTGTGAACACTGTAAAGATTTACTAAATTAAGGTGCAATGGATAATAGAGGTCTTGTTTAAATTATATGACAAGCATATATGCGTGTACCTGTGTCATGATATGGATAATTGATGTTTTTCTTCATGAATTGATGACTTATATGATTTTGTGAGCTTAATTCATAGCATATTGACTTGGATGTTTGTCACGATCCAAAATATACCTGAAACGTGACATGACATATAAAATATCGAGAGGTCATACACAAGCCACTTGACATACATTACACATAAGGAATTATGAGATTAGAGATTTAAAGCAATAACTGTTTCATAGCATAAGGCTAGTTTGAACAAAAGTGTGAAATCATAACTATTGTCTTGACAAGTCATTCTAAATACCAACATAATAGTGGTTGGGACGTAACACATACACCACATACAAAGTCTGAAAACTAAAGACATATAAGAATGTAGCATAGGTTACATAACAATCAGAACATGAGGTCTCACCAATCTTCACAACAAAGCAATATACTAGCCACGAGCAGGGGAGAAAGAACGTCAAACCCTGAATTATGAGATAATATAGGCAGAAGTATGCATTAGTATACGAAATATACTAAGTATTGGGAAATATCCATAAATGTAGACATGATATCATAATAGGCGTAAGACATGAAATGCATGACCAAGTAGGACATTTAAAAGCTTAGAAAAGCTGGATCATAATAAAACATGATACAAGACCAATGCATTGTACAAGGACATAACGTAAAATTTTAAGGAAAAATCATAGTACTTTTATTGGATATTAGCTTTAACCGACAATAGACCATGTGAGCTATAATATGAATTTGGTGTAACTCTTATACCAAAAAGAGAGAGTCTACTAGTCAAGGTAGAACTTTGTATCATATCATTAATGCTATGTGGATCCACTAGATAGGTCATTTAAGACAATCCTACGGGAACACGTAGTTTGGGACTAGAGATTGCTACTGGAGAGTACCCTATTTGAGCCTCCACCTCAAGGTCCTCTCGGTGATCCAAACGGAATAGATAAAGTCAATTATAAAAGAATAACGTTGGGAAAGGAAATAACCAAAATACCAATCCCAAATCATAAAGTCATATAAGAGTAACTCCTTTCAAAACAATGATTTTATAACTTCATATATATAGATACCTACCTTACTTAGAATCAAAAATCATGATTTCCTTTCAAATTATGAAAAAAGCTTCGACAAATCATTGATACTTAACTTAAAAGTATCATTAAATCATAACTTCACCCTTTCATAAAACATGCATAAAAATCCCTTATCAATTCATGATCATAGTTCATAGTTCAGTAGCTGAAAATCAAAGCATAAAGCATGGGTCCAAATGAAATCAATTATAAATCATGTAATTGGTTAAGCCACACAAAATAAGGTAGAATGACATCAGTTGAATCATATTCAAAAGGACCCATGAGGATTGACATAAAATCCTAACTGAATTGGGTGAAATTTAGTTGGAGATTAAAGTTCATGTTGGACTCAATGGATGAAAGAGATCCATTGGTAAATTCCTACATACCTTGGCAATCAAAGCCATAATAATTCAGAGAAGAAACCCTTCAAGCTTGATGAAACCCTAAGATCCTTCCTTGAGAGGATTTGGAGAAGATGCCTTAGGAGTTTTGAGGGTTTTGTGAGTGAATGAGAGGGATGCGTACTAATTTGAAGGGTAAAAATAGTTATAGGAGTAGTTATAGGGACAAAACGACGTAGTTTAGGGGTTGGGTAGATAGGAAAAGACTAAAACATCCTTCTTTAAATTCTGCCAGACAGGGCCTACGACTTCAACCTACAGTGAATAGGGATTCTTACGGACCGTACTAGTCAGATGTAGACCACTTAGTGGGATGAAATATTTGTGATTGATTCCACAAGACCTTCCTACGGCCCGTCGAGCATACTATGACCCGAAGATGCCTATCTGTAGAACCCCTGTTCAAGCCCAAAATTTCAGCATGTCTGGATCACCCTATGGATCCGTCCTACGACCCGTAGAACATTGTAAGACCCGTCTTAACTAATCGTAGGTTAGTTACTGTGACTTGACATTTTCCAAATCTCAACCCAAGGACTAAGACTTCCTTCCTACAACCCATAGGACTTCCTGCGGTCCGTAGCTAGACTCGTATAACCTGTTTCGATGATAATTTTCTACAACTTTTCCTTTCCAACTCGACTTTTCAATTTCAAAGGTGTTACAATGTTTATGTGCAGACTTGATATTAATGAATTGATATTAGCTGGAGGCTGGCTTATGAAATGCTTACTTGAACATTCTTTCACTTTTCTATGTTCATTGTAGAATGATGTAATTTATGATTGTTTGTACTGAGGATTGAATTCGGTGTATGATTTGTTGAGTTGAAATTACATCTCATGCACATTCACATTGAAAAAGTGAAAAATAAATTACGATACAAGATCACCAGTATGTTCACAGTGTATAGGGTTTATCCAAGGATGTTGCCTGTGAGGATATTCCCTATTATTCTATATGTGGTGTTTTATCTAAGATAAATTACAAATGCATTTCATTACATCATCATGACATTACATATTATTTTTTGGTGTTGTAATGGCTAAGTGATTAAGAAAGTGGATTCTTAGCATCTCTGAATGTATTTATATTCAAATATTGTTCTTACACTAATTGCTTAGGTGTGATTTAAGAAATGTTATATAGGCTGAAGCTGAAATTAAACAAATACAACACTTTCATTTATGTTCCTTATTCATCATAAAATTCTTCAGGGTTTAAACAATGTAATATTTTTTGTGGCAACGAAACACAAGAATATTACATAAATATTTCTATACCAAATGCTACTTAAGCACCTTTTTTTAGGTGACGACAAGTTATTTTCTTTTACAACTATTTCATTCAATTTCTATTTTCCCACTATTCAAAGTGACAAACTTAAAATTTATCACCATTATCAAGATATCACTCTCAAATGGTTGGATTTACCACCAAATTTGGAATTTAAATTTATGTTAATTTTCACTCATTTTATTAAGACCAAAACCACTCATAGTAAAACAAAACCAATCAAACAATAGATTATCAAAAAGGAGGATTTCTAAGTAAACTTAAAATAGTATGACACAATAACAACATAGTGTCATTCAAACTGAAAAAAATTATTCAGAACTCTAAACAAAATAGAAAAAAACAATTCATGTAGCATCTCGAAAAAAAGACATATATTGAAAGAAAGAGACAACTCCACTTCTATTCGTCTTGGAGTATCACTTGCATTTGAGAACTATTTGATCTTACGAATTGTATGACATATGAGGTCGTTTGCTTCTTTTACCGACTGTGCAGGAAGATTTGTAGTAGCAAGGTTTTTCAACAACATTTGAAACCCTATAGTCACCAGAGATCCACCATAGGCTCCATTATCATTCTTTCCAAAAATATCATTGTTGTTATCAGCTGTAGAATAATCCTGAACAATTGAAATTCTATTGGGCAAGAGGCCAACAAATTAACAATCCCCCTCTTTCATCACCATATTGATATCTTCAGAATCAACGGTCGCATGCACTAAAAGAGAACCAGTTGTATCTGTGCAAGTATCTTGGAAAATCAGCATGTTGTTTTGCTTAGCACTGGTGCTACCTTCTTACATGTTGAAACCAAACAAATAACATATTTATAAATAAAACACATTCAAAAAATAATCCTATTATACTTTTAGAAAATAAAAAAATTCATAACTCACATCAGCACGTAAAAGATAGATGCTACTTTCACGATTTTGATCCTTGGAAACGCGTACCAACTCTTGAATTGGACCATTACTGGACAAAACATCCCATTGACTCCTCGTTTTATAATTAATGAAGAATTCAAACAAATGTTATTGTTTCACTGGTAACCTTATTGTCTTTGTGGAACATAGCACTATACCGATAGGTTCACTATGATCACCATTGCTCGTCCTCATCATCAATTTTGCATCTACTCCATTTTCTAATTGAATCATTTCCCACTTGTGAGTAGTTGCACAAAATTTGTGAGTCATGCTTTGAGACAACATCCGTATACCTATTTGGTCCTTTGAAACAAATGAAACATCATAAGAATCTATTTTTTAGTCAATACTCTAAAGTGTAAAAAAAAAGCCCCTATAAAAGAATTTTTATGATTACTTGTGGGATCAACAAATGACTTCATCACTCTCAAGAATTCAGATTGCCTTTGCAAACTGGCTATCAACCTCTGTGCACCAATTACTAGACCTGTCTTGACCAAAGGGCGGTACAAATGGTGGACATGATGTTCATTATATTGCATATGCTCGATCCAAATAACCTGAAAAAAATATATCAATATTAAACCTCTAGGAATATTAAATATGAGCTTGCACCCAATATAGACCTAATTATCAATTAAAATATAACATAGACTTTGTTGGAGATAACTTAACAAACACAATAACCAAAGCAACTTATCAATGACAAGGCATATATTCTTCAAAAAGATTTTTAGTGTTCTTGCCAATAAATATTAGTGAAAGAAGTGTGCATAATTTGGATCCTTGCATGTTAGCATGAGGTGAGATGTAGAAGGTAAAGGAAGATTTTAGGCTATTCTTTGCAAAAGAAAGGAAAAGATTTATGTATCTAAATGTATTAATTTGAATAAACATGGGAGAGAGCAATATAAAGTAAGAGTAGAAGGCCAAGCATAAAAAATAGTTCTTTATCAAAAGAGGATAAAACATATTCCATACAATCACTATTAGCTGCATCCATCAAAGCTAAAAGAAAATTAAAATAAATGATTCAAGCCTTTTTATTTTGATACTTTTCATTTTGGATAAAATAAATCATGAGCTATATTGGGCGATGCAAAATAGAATTAGTAGATATGATAATAATAAATACTAATGCATAGAAAATACAACACAAGAAATGTGTGGGGTCATAATCACTTTCCATACATGTGAGAGAAATATGCTATATCAAATATAAAAATACAAAGGTTTTACATTTATGCATTGATCATAACTTTAGGAATACAAGATAAAGAGTACTTTCAATGATCTCATTTTTTTTTTATTAAGAGTGACTAATTAAGAAAATATCTACGAAATAAGATAAGAGCGTAATTTCAAGAAATCATCAAGAAAAAATGGAATCCTATAGGTAAATGTAGATTGAACTGAGAATATGAGAAACCTATCTCGTTAAATTTCAAAAAATTATACAAGCCTACATGGGAGATAAAATGAAAAAACAATTTTAAGTTAGAATTACTTTAGAGTAACCATCAACCATATCTTGAATAATACAACCAGAAGGGAGTCTTCGACAGCTTTGAATTTCACATTGTTGTGAACCTTTTTTGATTGTGTCAATAGACACATCCACAACAACCCATAAACCTTCAGCATGTTTTTGACGGAAGCAAAGACAATTTATTTCACGAGCAGGATCCATATCAGAAATAATTTGTAATTCAGATTCAATCTGCAAATCAATATTTTCAAACTCTCAATATAGAAAGTGAAAGAATAAACAAAATATGTTAATTTCATCATAATATTGAGTACAAAAAAGTACCAATAGTAGAGCACCACTCTTGTTTCCACTTATGCCTCTAGAAATCACCTCAATAGTATTAGTTTTTCCGACAATACATGGGAACATCTCCATCCATTGATTCTACAAAGAGTAAGTCATAGTACATAGGAAGACAAATAATAATCGATTAAAAAAATGTAACAACCAATTACATAGAAAAGTAAGAATAAAGCTAAAAATATTTTTAAAAATGAAGCAACAATTTTTTACACTAAAAGTGGTGAGAAATTATTAGATGAAAGTTCTTAAAAAAAATTATCAGAGAAGGAAAACACTGGATTTAAGATGAAGAACCTACATACTTTATTCATCAATGTTTCCACCAATATCTGGCTATTGTGAACCATTTTGCATGATGCTCTTGTGGCTTCAGTTATGAAATGTTCGGGTTTCATACCGATAATTGGGGTAAAAGAACTATCATATTCCTTAAGGTTTAATGTTTCCCCATCTCCATCCAAGTTTCTAAGCCAAAGAGGTTCCCCATTCTGGGAGAACTTTAGCAACTCATCCGAGGCATCCAAAGCAAGATTCAATAATATTGACTTATCAAATGTTCTTTCTAATGATGTTGTTGAACCAAAAAGTTTCTCCACCTCGATGGTGAACCTCTTAACTTCATCTTCGAGTTGGGCTTGCTCATTCTTTAATTGATGTTCATCGACATTTATGTTCATACTAATAGTTTTACCATGACATTGACCACAAGTTGAATTTTTCATGATCTCCTTCATTGAAATATACTCTGTGCGAAGTTTGTCATATTCTTGTTTCAACAATTTGTTTTCATGTCGTTCCAATTGCGACTGATCAAAAAACGCAATTCACTTTCTTAATTACTCACACAAAGTTCACAAAATAATAACATTAAGTAAGGAAGATAAAGTATATGATGTATCACCTTCATTTGGGATATTTTATAACCAACAATTCACTTGTTTGCTATCCATGTACAATTTTGTTGCGATTTCTAGTCTTGTTGTTGCATCAGGATATCGATCCTCTGTGAAAGCACTGATACCAATGAGACAAGTAAATGAAGAAAAAATGTAATTAATATAAACAAATTAACAAGTATTCAAAAACAATTGAAACGATACACACACTACAAGCTCTTGAATCTGTTCGGCACTATGTTTCATTTTTTTTTGATGATTTACCACGTTGGGAATTTACTTCATCTCCAGATGCAAGCTCGTTCTCATTTTCTTTCTCACACATGTCATTCTGATCTTCCATCTTTGATTTCTGCATCAATCTAAGATGTGTCAATATAATTGAATATCATATGTGACTATAAAAATCAAGATTCAGAATCATTTATGTAATTAAGCAAATGAAAAGAAATTAAATATTTATTTAAAATTTTTAAATTTTCTATACTTTGATCAATTTTATTGACCGCTAGATTACACCTAACAAAAAAGGACACATATCAACAGAATATGAAGAGAAAAAGTAATGACTCTTAAGGTTATTTTCTTCATTTTTAGATCTTTTCAGTGGTTAGAGCTTTGTTGTAGCCACCCCTAGTCATTTATGACTTGCTAGGACTGATAGGTCAAACGTTGGGTCATTCATTTGAGTTTTGTGCAAGTTTCCATGTTTTGGAGCCTTTGAAACTTGAACGGTTGACTCCGGGCAAAAGTTTAAGAAGATAACCTCAGAACGCAATTCCGATGGTTTCACTGGTTTCGGAAGGACGATTTTGGGCTAGGGGCATGGTTGGTTCAGGCTCCGAGACGTCTGGCTTGGGTTTATGCCGTTACACATTTTAACTTTGAAGCTTAAGCCAAGGTTTGACTTTTGTCAACATTCTTGGTAAACGTGCTCAAATAATAATTCCATCAGTGTGTTAGCTCCGGAATGTTGAGTTTGGTCTAGAACGTCCTTTCGTGCTATTCTTGAGGCTTCCGGTTTCATTTTGAGCCTTCTTGTGACTTTTAAATTAAAATGGAACTTGGGTGTGAGATCCACTTTTCGTGAAATGACCTTGGATGGAAGTTTCAATGGTTCCGTTGAGTCCGGAATGTCAAATTCTATGAGGTAGAATATTTCATTTGTGTGCACGGATTCCAAATGAATCCCGGGCTCCCTGTTAGAGAATCAGAGTTTGAGCAAACCAACTGAAGTCCTTATATCTGGTGCAGGTTTTTAGTGACCAGATTATAGGCCTTTAAAAACCGGATTCGACTTTTAGCGACAATTTTTGGCTATTAAAATCCTAAAATTTCAGCTTCAGTCCTCATTTTGAAAGTGCGATATCTCGAGCTTGGAAACTCTGATTGAGATGATTCAAAGTCATGGACATCCATAATCTTCGTGCCTAAGCGCTGGAGTGTTCGGGAAGTGTTAGGGTCTCTCCGTTCTAGGTTTCTTCCACCCCAAAGGGCCTGTAAGCTCTCTTTTGTGTTCTTTAATTGGTGATTTTGATGCATGTGGTGGTTTGGGCTCTTCCGTGGATGGAAATGAGCACCGTTTTGGGACATAAGATCAGTTAGTCGTTTAGGAATTCTTGACGAAGTTAATTTTGGGATTTTCAATGCGGGTCCCACATTCCTGCGTTTGGAAGAGGATAGCTCGTGTGTGGTGGATTTGGAGCACTCATGATTGGCTTTGAGGTAGGCTTCAAATTATTTTCTTGTTTGAGCTTCTTTGATAATGCCTAGTATAGATTTCACGTAATTTGAGATTGTAATTATTGGGTACTTAGTTTTCCTCTTGTTATTCCATCCTTTGTTGATTCTGTAGTTGCCTTGGGCTTAGTGTGGGTGTTGGGAACCTTAGTTTAGGCTTGTACCTTCGCTTGTGGTGTAGATGATGTTGTTTATCCGTGTTGGATTGATACTTAGCGGTCTTACTTTGGTGTAGATGATGTCTCTTTAGATTGTGTTTTATTGCCCTCGTAGTTATGATTTACTCCTTGTGGGGATTGTATTGGATTTTTCTCCTTGCGTTGGTGCTTATGACCTTGGTGGCTCGTTGTAGTCGTGGGTCGGTCCTAGCTATGCTCAATTAGGGACTAGAGCGGTATGATTGGGGAAGGTGTCGTCCCTTGAGTTGGTTCCCCGTTTTATTGATTTGAGACCTCTTTTTGGTCCCTTCACTTGTTGTTTAGCGGTAAACCTGTTCTACTATTACTTGAGCTTGATTATACTGTTGTGCCCGAGGCAGTATGCGAGGACCAGCTGGATCATAGGTTAGTACACTTTCGCTTGGTAGTCTGTTGCTTATAATGGGTCCGGGCTAAGGGTTAGGCTTACCTACTTGGGGTATAGTTGGTGCCATAATGACATGAGAAATCACATCGTGACAGAAAATGTATGTAATTTTTTTTTTGTTGAAGTCTAATAGAAAAATAATAGATTGACGAAGAGTTAAAAATTTGTTGGGACATCAATGGAGTGCCTAGACGTACTAAAAAAACATAGATTGATGAAGAGTTAAAACATTTTTGTATGGACTCTCAATTAGTAATGATGAAGCCAAAAGTCATAAATATAGAATCCAAATCTCTTATTTTGTTACATTAACGAACTGACAAACTCAATTCACCAACCCAATATGTCATTATAAATAAATTTAACTTAGTTCTTATGATATTTAGGTGTCCTTTAAGGCATATCTTATAAAATATAGAAAATTGTCTTATATCTATAAAGCATCTAAGATAATTTTAAACAAATAACAAAATTACTGAAAATTCATATAGTCTATTCAAATATATCAATTAATAATACATTTGTAATTACTATACAGACGTTGCTCCACTGGTTTAATCGATTGATTATACTTGGGTTCTCAACGAAAGGTGGCATCATTATAAGTAATTTTTTTTTGACAACATAAGAAAGATCTAATTGGATCAGAGGATGTAAATTATCTATTGATCCACTAATTTATTTATTTTTGTTTCTATGATGCAAGATGTTTGTGAACTCATTTAGTTAATTTTTTTTACGTGTAACTTTAGGTATGTACGTCAATATCCCAAACATCAATATTTAAAGATACCAAAGTCTGAGTTATTTTTGTTCATATTTTAACAAATATATGTTTTAATGACCCTCCAGTTTATTTTTGTGCAAATACCTTCTTTTCATCATGTAGAGCGTTCTTATAGAGGCCTGCGACTGATAGCTCGATCACCTGGTCATTCATTTGATTTTTTATGCAAGTTTCTATGCTTTAGAGCTTTTAAAACTTGAACATTTGATTTCGGTTAAAAGTTCATGAAGACGGTCTTAGAATGCAATCCTAATGGTCCTATCAACTCCAGAATATTAAGAACCGAACACGATCAGTTCTCACTCTAAGTTTGTAAATACGTTTTTGAGAGCATTGGGACTACAAAATTTGTGATTCAAAGCTTGGTATGATCGGAGACCTCTGGGCTACACGTTAAAGTAGTCAGAGAGCATTGAGGAGCATTAGTTTGAGGTATTTCCAACGCCAAAGGTGCTGCCCAACCCTTGTCTTTAGCTTTATTGGTGTTTGTGTTGCATGTGGTTATTCGCTGCATTTCGAGCCCCAAATTGTATTCCATTTTTGGATACAAGTTCGAGAAGGTAACTAGGAACTTTTGACGGAGTCAATTTCAGAATCTTCAATGTGTGTCCTTGTTTTCCCATTTTGACCTCAATTTGGGTTTGTCTCCATTTCATGTGAATTTAGTTTTTAAACAACCTTATTAATGTTGTGATTCTATAATTTATAGCATGGCAACATTCAGTGGTCGTTTGGAAGGAAAAATATTCGGAGACTTGATTTGGAGCAAGCGCGTTCAACCTAAAGGTAGGCTACTACTTTCCATTCCTTAGATTGAGCTTGAATTTGTTTGAAAGCATGTTTCAGGTTTTTATCGGGATTTTTAGACTAGACGCATGTCGATTAATAATTGTGATGATCCTTACCTTGTGCTGTACCTTCGTTGTTGTTAGTATTGATTGACTTAGGCATGTTTGGTCTTAGTCTAGACTTTAACTAGTGATTTTCTTAGACTTGCGTAGTTTGGAACCATTTGGCCTTAGTTTTTCTCCTACATCATTTTGAACGACTTAGCTCCCTGTAGACTGGTGTATCAGACCTGGGTCTGATGCAATGAGTTTTAGAATAGGCATTGACTCAGCCTTGATGATCTTCTATCCATCCTCCCACTCTCTATGGCCCCGTAGTTTACGGGTGGGATATATGGCTTCACTTGGCGATTTTGAATATGGAGTTAGTTTGGCTCGGAGTATGGCATTGAATACTTGGGAGTGGATGTCATTCCACGGTGGTTCTATGATGATTATTTGATATGGGATCCTTTGAAAACTATTATAGTCTCAAACTCGAGGTCTGGGAATTTGATCTACAGTCGCAGTCCATTGTTCGGGCTCTTTTATCCTTTATAAAGTTGATAGATATCAACTAGATCCTATTGGATACTTTGGAGGCCTATCTGAGGTTCGAGGTTCGGGCTAAGTACTCTCTGGATTGGATGAGTTTATTGGCCCATTCAGAGGCAATCCATAGTTTAAGGTCTGGGCTATGCACTCCTTATCTACGGGCAAATATTATTGGTTACTTGAGAGTCCCGATTGATTTCAAATGGTTATAATTATTTGTCAAAAATTGAAAAAAATCATTTTAAATTTTAGATATATGACATAATCATTTTTAGACGTGAAGTACATTATCTCTTTTTAGAAAATACTAGATATGAAAGGGTTTGTTGAATGTGAACTACTCCATCAAAAGAATCCTGAATACACTATTAGTAAAAACACAACACTTCTTCAAAGAGGATGATACTCTTGTGGATTATTTGGTAATTTCATTTTTGATTTTGTAGATTTTTATGAGTTCAACTCATTTAAGGAAGCATACACAAGCAAAATGTAGGTAAATATCTAATGCAATCTTCTAAAGTCTGAAGTAATTTTAGTTGGTATAGTACCACGAACCTGATAAGAGCGAAGAAGTGTCCAAAATGGTACTCAACTAAGACAGTAATTATACGATCAGTAAAACCTTTAGAATGACGTAACACCTTTTCCAAGTAATACACACCTATTAAACTTTAGATGGTCTAATCTTTAGATGGTAATATTAATGTCCATATGAGATTACCTTAGGAGATGTACTTGAAGGCGATTATGATATATTTGAAAAAAATAAGGTAAAATTGGTAGCTTCAGTAGTATTGGAACAAGCTTATACACGTCAGGATCAAATCCAACAAGCTAAAGCATAAAAAAAAATAAAGCAATCCACACAAGAATTGAATACGAAAGAATAAAGTCTCCCTACCTGAGCTCAGAAGAAGTTGGAGACTCTCAATGATGTTGTGTGAACCCAGATCCAACCAAACATAGCCTAGATATCTTCACCTCAAGGACGACTCACCCACAAGAGGAGTAGGTCAGTGTGGCGGGGATGACAAAAAAAGGAGGAGAGGAGGAAAAATCAGTCAAGAAACCCTTCAAAAACCTTATCGACTTTCCTTTCATTGTTTATATTGCTTTCTATTATTGAGATGGGCCCGGTTTGGTTCATTTCTTTGATTCTGAACATATATTTTTATAGATCGATTTCTGAATTTTAAAATTAGAAGAGTATTTATGAGAGAATTTTCGATATTAATCTGATCCACGAGATTTGAACTATTTCTTTTTCCCGAAACATTTAATTTTTACTAATCTTGACTTCATATGCATGCTTTTGTTACAATTTGGTCTACCATTCTGATTTATGACAAGCTATTAGATGGAGGCCAGAGGGACCAAAAAATTAAAGAAATGTAAGAAACTAAGGTCGTTTATTAGAGTGTATTCGGAAAAATAATACATGTATTAGTTTTGTGTATTACAGTACCTTATTTGCTACTCTCTTTTGATCTATATATAACTAATGCTTGCATTAGTTATACACTCTATTGTGTGATAAATTGTGTATTGCTAAACCATAGATTTCTAGGTATTAGCAATGCAATTATTTGACAACTTCTTCTACAAACGGAGTTCTGACATCCTCCTTTATCTCAGTAAGGCTTTGCACTGCCAACTATTAAATGGTTGCAAGAATACTAGATCCTATATTTTTTCCTCATATATATCTCCATGGAAGTTCTGTTCTGACATAGTAGAGGAGATATGACCAAATTGACACAAGGACATATTTTCCTAAGATGGACTGATTTTAGGGACATTTCTCACTTCAAAATGCGTTGACTCATTGGGTGAGGAGTCTTGAGAAGGGTTCAAGTTGAGGGTAGTAGAGAACTTAGGAGTATGAATTTTGGATAGAGATTGATGAGAGATAGATTTAACATAGGGTATTGCAATAACCTCAGTGTCAGAAGTTTTTGCCTCTGCTACCAGAGAAATGGCTAAAATAGGAGTTGAGATAATTTCAATAGAAGGGGTTTATGTTTCTTAAATCAGAGGAATGATTGGATTGGGGGTTAAAGGAGAAGTATTTTCTTGAGGAGAGGCATGTAGAGACGAATCAATTCAATTCACAATTTCTAACATTTTCTAAGTTAGGAGTATTGGTTGAGACAAATTATATTCGTTTGGAGATAATAAAGATGAGGGTTTTGTTTTTCTACTTTTGGAAGCAAATGTAAATTTTGAGAGATTGAAGGTAAGGGGAAATATAAAAGGAGACGAAAGGATGTGTAAGGTAACCTGAAAAAAAGAGTTTTTTGATATTTGAATGATGGGACATCAATCAGAATCTAGAAGACTGACACGTGGCAATTACAACGGTTCTCCAAGTAATTTAAATGTTGTGTTAAGAATGTTATCTATGAGCTAGGACGAGGTCTTCCTTTTCTTCAGCACATCCACCATATTTGTATACCTACAAAATTTATAAGATTGAATTTACCAAAACCTACATCACTAGTAACAAAGAGACCTACTCCCTTGGCATAGTTAAGGAGGAGGTTGATTTCTTCAGGCTACATGATCAACTCAGTCAATTTTCAACATCCCCAATTTCAATTGAATTTTTCTCCAACCGGACCCTACTAAGAGTCTTTATGAAAATATCAACAATTTGATCTTCATTCTTGCAGAATTGCATGAAAATATTACCCTTTTTGATATTATCCACTAGAAAATGATGCCTCACATCAATATTCACAGTTCTTTTATGCTGAATAGAATTCTTACCCATATTGAGAGCACCGATATTATCACAATAGAGTGGGATAATGTGGGTAACCACTCCAAAATTTTTAAGTTGTTGTTTAATCCACATAAGTTGTCCATAACAAGATGCAGCTGCTACATACCCTACCTACACTATTGAAAAAACAACAAAATTTTGGTTTTTTGTTCCCCAGAAAATAAGAGATCAACCAAGAAAATGAGTCATTCCTAAGGAGCTCTTTCTATCAACTTGTTACCCTATGTAGCATCCGGCAATTTGAAATAACTATGTAGAGGCTTGGAAATTGGAAAGAGTCATTTTGGAAAGAATTTGAAAATCTGGAAATTTGGTTAAGTGTGGGAAAAAGTGAGTTTTTGGCCAACTTTGAACAGTTATAACTCCTAGCTTAGGATGAGTTAGGTGTAGTTCCAGTTATGTTTGCAAATCTCGTGGAATGATCTTTCCAACGCCGTCGAGTTTTCTCGATTTCGAGTTCGTGTGAGTGAGTTATGCCCTTTGGAAGTTGGGCAGTTGGCAGGGAAATCAGTCCGGAAATTTAAGGGCATTTTGGTCTTTTCCCTAATAAATTCTTTTGAGGTTATATTGTTGTGTTAGGCTGATTGTGGATCATTTTTGTTCCATTTTAAAAGAGTAAGAGTTAGGGTTCTTGAGTGAAGAAGAGGAGAAGAGAGAAAGAAGAAGAGGAGAAGAGGAGATCAAGGAGTTTCCGTCAAAGATCGTCGTGGAAATCGTCGGGGGTGATCCCTACTAGGTATGTTAGTTCATAGTGATGGGTTGATTCTTTCCCCCACACACCAAACTCGTTTTATTATTGAGAAAAGATTGGTTGTGTTGTTTGGAGTTGTTGGTTGTGTTGTTGAGATTGTTAATTGAGTTGTTGAAGTTGTAGTTGGGTTGTGTTGTTAATGTTGTTGAAGTTGTAGTTGGGTTGTGTTGTTAATGTTGTTGAAGTTGTAGTTGTGTGGTGTTGAAGTTCTTGTTGGTTTGGGACATGATTTGGTTGTGTTGTGAATTGAAATCTATTGTATGTTGAGGGGTTTATGATTCTAAGTAAATTGGGGCTAGAACCATTGAAGTTAAGGAGGTTTAGGGTTGGAAAAATGAAGGAGAAAAGTCAGGCTTCTTTGATGGAACAATTCCGCGTCGCGGACTTGTTCCCTCTGTGAACAAAAAGCTTATCCGCGTCGCGGATAGGATGCGGACTCCACTGTTTTCAGAATTTAATTTCGTAAGTTTTCTTAAGTTTAGCTGTCCTAAATCATCCCTAAATCATTCCTAAACATCATGAGGTCTTTCCAAACACCAATCATGATCCTTAAATCCATAATTCGATCCAAGAAAGTTAGGATCAAAGTCAAGCCTAGAAGTTAAGAACTTAAATCAAAGCAAGTTTTCAAAGTTGTTCAAGAGTCTTCATTGAATGTTTTAACTTCATTTTGAGGCTCAAGTTTCAAGTTAGTTCAAGTTAAGTCAAGAGTTTCGAGTTGAGCATTGAGTTTCAAGTCAAGTAAAGAGCTTTGAGTTTCAAGTCAAGTAAAGAGTATAGAGTTTCAAGTTTCAAGCAAAGTATAGAGTTGAGTTCATTTCTCAAAAGTATTAGGGAACTAAGTATTCCCAAACAAGTTTATAAATGTTTTCACATTTAAGATGAACGGAAACTGCGATTTTCGAAGAGCCTTCGGGCTAGTTTTCAGAAAAGAGAATTAGCTTCTAAATGAAGCAAGATAGGAAACTGAGGTTTCCAAGATAGCCTTTGGGCCAAGTTTTTGAGTAATTATCTCAAATCAGTGGAAAGAAATATGTTTTTAAAACATAAGAGCCAGTACATTTTTTTGGGGAGTAATATTGAGCACCGATTGGGGGAGCGTTCCAAAGAACTCACAGCCCCCATAGAACCATGTAGCCACCATGGGTAGAAGAGGTTCATACTTTTTAGATGAATCCTTTTCAAATCAGACTAGTGGATCCATTAGGCAGTTCAGGTCTTATACCTTTGGCCGGGTATAGGATGCTCTGGCAGCGTGAGGTCGATCGCTGTATCATCACTATAGCTCTTATGTGATGGTTGTCGGTTAGAGAAACTC
>JAJOOO010016582.1:0-40547 GCA_029582685.1 Solanum piurae | reverse complement strand
CACATGTACCAAAGAACCCAAGATATGTTATATCTAGAATATATCACAAATAATATTAAAGAAATATCAAGATTAATACCCTTGAAAAAAGAATATTATAATAAAATATGGCTAGTTAACACCTCACCTACCATACTATCACCTACCACAATACCACAAATATGAACCCCTCAACTACCAGTTACGCACTTCCAAGACCAGCTACGCACCCCCGAAAAATTCCAAGACCAGCTACGCACCCCCGAAAATTTTTCAAATGAACATATGAAAATACTTTTTAAGTTAACATCAGTTGTCTCAAAATCTCAAAAATATCTTAATAAGAAGCGGAAAATAAAGAGACTCTTCAATGTCTAACTATCTATGAAGCCTCTAATACTAAGATAGATGTCGGGACAGAACCCACGACAACTTAACGAAAGAAGGAAATAAGTTTGAAGCCCTCCAGAAAGCAAGGAGGCTGACCAAAGCTAACTGTAGTGCAAATGATATCAATGAATCACCTGTTGATGACCCTGAACTCTTGTATCTGGATCATAAAAAAATGTAGGTTGAATGATGTCAAAACATTAAATATACGAGCATGTAAGGGGGAAACTAAAGTATAGAAAACTGAAATGATAAGGTTACAAGACAAACTTACCTCAACTCAACTCCAGTACAAAAGTAGTACTAATAGATGCAATGTTTAAACATTATAAAATAGAAGATATAAACTCAATGGTGTATAAAACACAAAAAGATACTATTTACTCTCGATTTTGAGATTCTCTAACCGACAACCATCACTATGAGCTATGTGATGATACAACGTCTCGCCCACATTGCCAGAACTGTCTTATACCTTGCCTGGGTATAGAACACCTCAACTAAGTGGATCCACTAAGCTATGCTTAAAATCAATAAAAAGTCATCTAAAAAGTATGATCTTTTACTCATGTTGGCTATATAGTTTATGCGGAATGTGAGTTGTTTGAACTCATCCCCATGTTGACACTAAATACTACTCCCAATAGATATACATACTCATGCTCAATGTTGAAACATTCTCTTTCTCAGTTCTAGATAGTTACTCAAAAGATCTTCTTAAAAGAGGTAATTCTCTGAACTCATAAACTCATTTAGAAAGCAAAATTTCTCTCTTTTAAATGTAAACGTATTACTTTTGGGAATACTTAGTTCTCTTATATCATTTCTCAAACATGAATACAACTTTTCTAATATCTCATATTTACTTCCTCAAAACCTAGTTTAAAACTACAGTTGACTACAAAAAAATCCTCAAAATGACTAAAAAAGACCTCTTGAACTTTCCTCTTAAACTCACTTTAACTCGGAATGTAAATTAAGATATGTGATTGAACATGTAGGAATTCTCAAAGATGAAAGGAGTTTATGAAAGCTAATACAACGGAGAGAACGTAGTCACGACTCAAAGAAATACGTCTAGAACGAAGCACGAAAGGAAAAAGGCTAGGTGACTCCTGGTGCGGGGCGCTAGACCCCGAACTACTGGCAGTGGTTTGGGGCGCACTTCTAGCGAGGGGAGTCAGGCCCCAAACTACAGACCAAAGTTCCTGGCACCTTGGTGGCGCGCCACCGCACCCCCATACTAAAAAATATGACTAATTTTTATACTGAATTTAGGGTCCTAACTCGTATAGAATGGAAACAATTCTCTTAAAATCTTCTCGAATCTCAAATCCAACACGAATACATGAAAAATTTAACACAATCCCTTTGGGAAACACAACTCTTACTAGAGATTCATAACACACAAGAATTCGCAACCTATGTTGTTCAAGAATTGGACCAAAATCAGGAACTACTAAAGAACTACTCGAATGTAATGATTTCATGAATAAATCATCTATGGCGTGAGGAAGAAAATCTCCATCACTGTGAAAAGCCTTACATATCTATAAAGAACAATGTTCTTGGCGAAATTCTCAGTTCTTGAAAGAATGCTTGAAACCCAACCCTTTTCTCCTCTTGAAACCTCGCTCTAATTCTCTAAGTGTTTAGGAATGTGAATAAGCGGTCTAATGGTCTAAATCTGATTAGACCCTTTTTTGGGGTGAATAAAATGATTTAGGCCTACTGGGAAAAAGGAAAAGACCTAAATACCCTTTTCTAAAACGAATGAAATATCTTAAATAGAGAGGCTTTACTCAAACGGGCATAACTTTTTACTCCTAGATCGAAATTAAGCAAACTTGGGGGCGTTGGAAAGAGGACTCAAAGATATTCAATTTAATAGGTCGTGGGTCACCTAATTCTTTATGTGCTAAAAGATATTTTCGTTTTAATTTGACCCAAAGCTAAAAACTAATGGTGACTTGCACGAACCTCTCTTTAGTTCTCTTCGAAAATTGAGGTGTTACAATATCTCCCCCTTAAAAACATTCATCCTTGATTGAGATCAAACTAAGCAGACTATAGGGGAAGCATCTAACAACCCAACTCAAGCACCCAATATGCAATTAGCATAATCTCAACATATTAACTTAAAGAATACTTCACAAAGAGTTAGTACCTTGGTCTGGAATTGATTCGGAAGGAAAGAGGTGAGGGTACCTCTTCTTCATATCCTCCTCAGCCTCCCAAGTAGCTTCCTCATCAAATTGATTCCTCCATAATACCTTGACTGATGCAACTTCTTTGGTTCTCAACTTGCGAACCTAACGATCAAGAATCTGAACGAGCACATCCTCATAAGATAAGTTGTCCTTGATACCAATATTCTCAGTAGGTACAGTAAGTGAAGCGTCGCCCAAAAACTTCTTTAGCATTGATTTGTGGAACACCGGATGAACTGCTGCTAATTCTGAAGGTAGCTCCAACTCATAAGCTACGTTGCCAACTCTCTAGGATATTATGTAAGGACCAATGTATCGAGAGTGAGTTTCCCTTTATTGCCAAATCTCATAACACCCTTCATGGGGGAAACCTTCACATAGACCCTATCATCAACCTCAAATTCTAAGTCTCTCCTTCTAACATTGATACAGGATTTCTGACGAGTTTGCGTTGTTTTCAGCCTATCTTGAATAATCTTCACTTTCTTCATGGCTTGGTGAACCAAGTCAGGCCCTATCAACTCAGCTTCACCAACCTCAAACCAACCAATAGGCGATCTACATCTTTGCCCATAAAGAGCGTCATAAGGAGCCATTTGAATACTATAGTGATAACTATTATTATATGCAAACTCTATGAGAGGCAAGTGGTTATCCCAACATATCCTCTAGGGTCTGAATTATGCGCTCTGCTTGACCATTCGTCTGAGAATGAAAAGTAGTACTCATATTTACCTTCAAACCCAAACCTTTCTGGAAAGACTTCCAAAAATGAGCGGTGAATTATGCACCCCTATATGAAATGATAGACACAAGAACTCCATTTTGTCTGACTATCTCTTGAATAAATAACTTGGCATAATCTTCTGTTGAATTTGTAATCTTTATCGGTAACAAAATGAGCTGATTTAGTCATCTGATCTACAATAACCCAAATTATCTCTGACTTTCATTCCAAGAAGAGATATTGTTTGAGCCACACCACCGGACATTTGGTGTTCTACCTTGACTTGTTGGCAATTCAGGTACTTAGCAACAAACTCTGCAATGCACCTCTTCCTACTACTCCACCAATAGACTTCTCTCTAGTCATGGTACATCTTTATGGGACTAGGATGGATCGAGTATCTAGAACTATGAGATTCTGCCATGATCTTCTCTTGGAGCTCATCCACCTTTGGTACAAAAAAAATTCATTGGTATCTCAATACACCATCTCCCCCCTGTTCAAAAGCCATAACCTTTTGCTTATGAACATTTGCCTTTAGTTCAAGTAAAAGAGGGTATTTATCTTGTTTCTCGTTCACTTCAGACACTAGTGATGATTCAGTCCCATTCATCACCACAACTCCACCTTCACTAGAATCTAACAGACGGACTCCCAAACGGGCAAGTCTACGAACTTCTTTGGCTGACTCTTTCTTGTCTTCCTCAACATGAGAAGTACTCCCCATGGACATCTTGCTCAAAGCATCAGCAACAACATTAGCCTTACCTGGGTGATAAATGATACTCATTTCATAATCCTTGAGCAACTCCAACCACCTCCTTTGTCTGAAATTATGCTCCTTCTGATTGAAAACATACTGAAGACTCTTGTGGTTGCTGAACATATCCACATGAACACCATTTAGATAGTGACACCATATTTTGAGAGCAAACACTACTGCTACCAACTCAAGATTATGAGTCAGGTAATTCTTCTCGTGAATCTTAAGTTGTCTAGGGGTATAGGATATAACCTTACCATTCTGCATCAATACACAACCAAGTCTAACTCTGGACGCATCACAATAAAAAACAAAGCCTTTTGTACCCTCTGGTAGGGTCAACACTGGATTATTAGTCAACCAAGTTTCAATTCCTGAAAGATTTCCTCACAAGATTCAAACCATTAAAACTTAGCCATTTTCTAAGTCAAGTTAGTCAAGAGGGACAAAATAGATGAAAACCCCTCGACGAACCTTCTGTAGTAACCAGCCAACCCTAAGAAACTCCTTATATCAGTTGGAGAGGTGGGTCTGGGCCAGTTCTGCACTGCTTCAATCTTTTAAACAGATGGTTTACTCCTCTTCATGTCCCTGAAGTAGCTCTTCTCGGAGCAGCTCTGTCTGCCGTAGCCGCTAAAGAAGATTAGGCTATGTTGCCTCCATTACCCTACTTGTTCTTAGGGAACTCTCTCATAAAGTGACCCATCTAACCACACTTTAAGCAGCCATTTGAGCCATCACGACACGCTTCTGGGTGGTTCCTACCACACTTGGTACATGTGGGGTCTAAGTAGTCCTTTGTGCCACACTACCATGAGACTAAGTAGGTCAAGCTCTGAAATTCTGGGAGTTTTGGCTCCTCAAATCATTTATGTTCTTTGGTGCAGGTGCACTAGCTGACAATGGAGCATGTCCAGGTGATCTTTGTTGAAAGGATGATCGATTCACATTTCCGGTCTTTTGTTAGTCAGACTCATGATTTGTTGTCTTAGCCCTCTTATTTTTAACTCTTCCTTGTCTTTAAACTTATCTTCCTCAACTTGTTACATATGGATTATAAGCCTGGCTATGTCCATGTCTCTTATCAACATATATGGCTTACCTTCCTTATTTGACAAGCGAGATAGTCCAGACATAGACAAAGTCATCCTGCTCCTCATATCCGCCACCATCTCTAAAGCATAGCAGGGTAGCTGAGTGAACTTGAGGTTGTACTCTTGCACACTCATATTTTCCTTCTTCAGATCCAAAAATTCTCTTAATTTTGCTTTCCTTAGCTCTCAGGGAAAGAAGTGCCTCAAGAAAGGCTCTTCAAACACAGCCCAACTCAAAGGTGGTGCCCCATCTGCCCTGCTCTTCTTCCATTAATCATGTCATATTCTACCAACACCTTTAAGATGATATGAAGCTAACTCCACATGATGTGCATCGGCAACACGCATAACTTTAAAAACTTTCTGAAGTTCTTCCACAAAGTACTTCGAATTCTCAGTGACCTTTGACCCTCAGAACTTTGGGGGATTCATCCTCAGAAACTCACAGATTCTAGATGTATCAGCCATATTCTGACGATCTACTCTGTTGACCCGCCTGATTTGCCACGACCTGAGTCAATATGTGGATAACATTCCTGAATTCTGAATTGGTGACATCTCCTTGACGGGGTTGCACTTCTGGTGCATTGGGAATTTCTTGACCCTGAGGATTCACATTTCTCCTAGAAGGACGTCCTCAGATAGATCTTTGTGAAGGCATGATCTGAAAAGACAGTTTAAGCATGAATTAGAGGAAACTTTCATAGAGTTGAACTCTATCGCTTGAAAAGGAGCAAGAAGAAAGTGAAATATTTCCTAAATGTCGTAGCCTCCTAATTATAGATGTGGAGTGCTTCACACCGATAAAAATGACTCTACCGACACGGCTTCATAGACACCCTAGGACACTTGAATACCGTACTCTGATACCAAGTTTGTCGCTCCTCGAGCCTACACTGATTAACGTCTCAAATACTCCTCATCTGATTCTAGGTTTAGACGATCGTTACTTAGTATAAATCACAACAAAGAGTTGGGGTCGAACCCACAGGGAGTAGTATGAGTTTGAATCCAATTACGAAGTAGTAAATGTAATTCAATCGTTTGTAGAAATAGAAATTATCAGAAGTACTTAAATAAGTAAAAAAGGTGACATAAATGTCAGGTGGGGGATTTCGATATCAATCAATAACCACACAATAACGAGTGACAGGGGTAATCAAATGATTAAGGGATACTTAGGAGAATGACTGATTAACTGCCAAATTATGCTAAATGGGTGCTAGTTAATTTCAGAAAGTTACTAACTCGTTGTGGGTAGAATGAACCTTACATGAGAAAGATTTCTCTCGAACAACTGACTCGCTTCAGTTCAGTTCTCTCGAACCTTAACAGGCAAAACACTAAAACCAGCCCACAATCTCACTTCATCTACTCTCTCAAGCTAGATAGACAGAGAAAGGCTCAGAATTCACTCTCTCGAGCTGAACCCACAATAACCCAATCACTACAAATGCTAATTTAGATCCTCGGTTTTATACCTCTCTCTCAAACAAGCATAAAACACTAAAAAACATTGGGTTAAACACCCCAATCCAACAATTTAACACCAATACTAAATCAGACCCACTTCAAATTAGAAATACAATCAATAATTTCTAACACCCATCAGCTAAATTATGCAATTAATCACATTGTCAAACTCCTAAGAATGGGGTTTTAGCTATTCATCTTAAAATGTAAAAATTCAATACCTATTACATTCTCCAGTGCTAGGAATTGATTTTCAAAAACTTAAAATGAGGAATTTTTTCTTTAATTACAAAACCCAAATCAAAATCTACTTGAAAATTGCTTCAAAAAACAACAAGAACAGTATTTTTGTTCTAAAGCTGAATTTTCACAATGTTTGGATGCCTTTTCTCTTTTCAAAAATTCAATTTATACTATTTCAAAATTTGGCCTTCGGGGTAAATCGGTGGATTAAGTCGTGCTTCACCAACCAGTCAGCGAATCACCTAATGCTATTGTCCGTCAGCGTCTTGGCTCAAATTTTTAGCCATTTCATGGTGTAACTTTCGGCGGTCTCTGTCGGGGTCGCCAATCGGTTTCGCCATGTGTCGTTTGCTCTTTTAGGTCTCCTTTCTACTGGCAGCCTCACTGATAGTTCAGTTTAGAACTCTAAGTATTGAGACAACTTTTTCTTAGATTTGAAGAATTGAAGTTTTTCACTTTTGAGAAATTGGAAGTGGGTCTTTGAGACTCTTAAACTTTGACCATTGTAAGGAAGAAATTAATCTTACCTAGTTGATGGAAACACAATTTGGTAACGATTTATATCTTTTTATGATGTCTAGCTAAAACCCCAATTCTTGGGGTGTGATTATGTGATTATGGACTGATTTAGTTTATGGGTATTGCTAATTGTCAGTCTAAATGTTATTTAGAAGTGATTTTAATCAGTAATTATGGTTTAATTTAAAGAATTGTAGTTGCAAATGCATTTCTCCCTTTGTGTTTTTGGCTTGCTCGAGAGAGAGGTTTTAAAAACCAAGATTAGTGATTGATGGTCTATGGGTATTGGGTTGTCATGGGCTCAGCTCGAGAGAGTGAATCCTAAACCTTTTTCCACACATTCATCTCGAAAGAGTGAATGGACTAAGGCATAGGTTGTTCTCATTTTGCATGCTTGTCGATGTTCAAGAGAAATTGACTTGATTCGGGGTAAATTGTTCGAGAGAAAATTTACCTCCTCTACAGTCTACCTTATTCACTAATTTACAATTATTTCGTAATAGTTGCAATAACCCATTTGTCTACATTACCCTATAATCAAATCACATCGCAAGAACCCGTCTCATTATTGTCATTTTTCGTATTGTTTGTTGTTGTTGTAGTTGATACTTAAAACCAAAACCTCCTTATTTGGCATTCGTGTCACCCCCTGATTTAAATTATGTTTCTATTCGATAATGTCTATTCCTATGGCTGATCTGAATATATTCACACTTTCCTATTGAATCTTAAACACGTACCACTCCCTGTAGGATTCGACCCAAACTCATTTAGTTGGGTTATATACTGACTAGCGATCGTTGACACTTAGAATTGGATGAAGTGTCCTTGAAATGTTAAATCAAAATGGTGCCGCTGCTGGGGAGTGGTGTTGGTACGATTCTTTGGTTAAGTTGAATTTTGTTCTTTTTAGTCATAGTTGAATATACCTATTTTTAGTATTGGTTTGTGTGTTGCTATTTTGAACAGAGGAAATGAGTGTAAACGGAAGCAATGGTAGCCAAGTGGGCCACCAATATGACATCGGCAACCCCAACGATGTAAATGTGCCTAATGTTGATGACCCTCATCTAATGGGTGGAATTGGTGCCATTCACTTGCCTCTAGGTGTAGGGAACGTTGTGTTCCATATTACAAGTACTATGTTGCAGCTCTTGCAATTGAAAGGGTTGTTTGGTTGGCTAGCTCATGAGGATCCCCTTGAGCATATTAGACACTTTGTTGATGTTTGCGGGCCGTTCTCCTTCAAGAACATTTCCTAAGAGTCGTTCCGGTTGAGGTTGTTCCCGTTTTCTTTAATGAGAGAAGCATGTAAGTGGCTGGCTGAATTTCCACGAGACTCAATCACTTCATGGGAAGAGCTTGTCACCGTATTTCAAGTGTGATTTTTCCCCCCTTCAAAGATGATGACTCTTCGGGATAGAATCTAAAACTTTAAGCATTTGGAGGGTGAGCCAATTCATGAGACTTGGCTACGATTAAAGAAGTTGATCCTGCAATATCCAACTCATGGTTTGCCCAACAATGTTTTGTTGCAGTATTTTTTCCAAAGCCTTGATTCGGTGAACAAGGGTGTAGCTGACCAACTTCCTTTAGGAGGTTTGATACAACAACCTTACGTTATAGAAGCCCAGCTTTAGGATGGTATGACCACAATTAATCGGGCTTGGTACATCCGCGAAGATCAGGTCTCCCATCTCATGTCTAAATTGACCAAGAAGCAGCTTGAGAAAGACCAGGAGAGGGACCAAAACATGGCAAAGATTATGACGCAACTTGACATTTTGTCCAAAAATGTCATGGGAGCTGGTGCTCGAAGTGTCAATGTTGTGGGTGTCGGGTGTGTTAATCTCGATGAGGCCAAGTTTGAAGAGTTGTACAATGAAGATGTGAACTTCCTAGCCAACCAAGGAGTGGTTGTTGTTCAAACTACCCGAGGTAGGGTGGTAACCAAGGTTGGAACAAGGATGAAGGCTGGAAAGATCGTGATAGAGAGTGGAGGGATTGTAACCCCACTTGGAAAGAAAGAGACGGGGAGAAGGATAGATACGTTCCTCCCCACGAGTGCCAAAAGCCAAAGGATTCGGAGGGTGGCCGAACTGAGGATATGTTGTCTCGTATTCTCAACAAGGTTGAGGGGTTTGATAAAATTTTGAAAGAGATGAAGGAAGATGTGTCGACCCTTAGTCAGACGGTTACTTCTCATTCCGTCTCTATCAAACAGTTGGAGACCCAGATGGGTCATATTTCTTCCCATATAAACCCGAGACAACAAGAGGGGTTGCCTAGTGATAGTATGGCCAACCCCAAGAATAAAGTTTGAGTGAGGACTTGCATTGTGCCACGATGTTAACAAGGGCACTCCTTGGGAGGCAACCCAAGTTTTATTTGCTTTCTTTTTGTTTTTGAAATAATTGTGTGTTGATTGTGCAAGTTAAAGTGTGGAATTTGTTTGAAAAGTAGAGATTGGAGACCAAAGTGTCTAGTCAATGACTCGCCGAAGAGGTCGGCGAGCCCGACTTGGATCGTCGTTAGACTCAAGAAATTCTGAGGCTGGAGTTTGTAAAACTCGACGGGCCCAGGAGCAAATCAGCGTGTCGCCGAATGGGTCGGCGATCACGACTTTGTCCGTAGTTTGGACCCCCAGATTAACTATAGGTCTTGTAAAACTTGGCGAGGTAAGTTCCCACTCGGCGTGTCACCGAGTGAGTCGGCGAGCAAGACTAACGTCGTCGAATGGGTGAGAACTGGACCATTTTTAAAGGCCAAAGGTTTAAAATTTCAAACTTCACATTACCTCACTTTTTAACTTTCCAAAATCACATCGGCCCTATAGTTTTCTATATTTTTGCATTACTACCACTTGTTAGTCATCGATTGTGTGTTCGGAGTTGGATATCTTTGCCACCTAGCATTTCAACTTATTTATTTAGCATAAAAGGTTGGTTTTTCGAACCCCAAACATGTAATTAGCAATTTTACACATTTGCAATTGATCTTATCTTAGTAAAGTGTGATGGGCCTCTCTGATTTCATTGTTTTTATGCTTGTGTGCTTGTGTGCCTGTTTTAATTTGAATATCTTGCCTAATTGTTGATTTCCCGAGATGTCGTGCTTAAAATTGATCAAAATCTTGTTGGGCTGTATTGTGTCATTTTTGGGTCTAGTCGCGTGAAGTCTAAGTAACCCTCATTTGTTCCAAATAACATATTTTTCCCAATGATGGAGCGGTTGACATCATTCCTAAGGGCGAAAGTCGTTAAATGACCAAATTTGGCCAAATCGGGAGAAGTCTGAGTATCCTGGGGGCATGGGTAGTATGGGTCTAAGTTTAATTGAATGAGTGGATGTTTTGATTTTGTTTTCGGGGCCTGCGGGGTTGAATTTGGAAGTCAGGGTTGAAAGTAATCACGTTGGGCAGTTTTGCAAGGCGATTCACCGAATCCCCCTTCCCCCTTTATCGCTTTTAATTTCATGATAAAATTGAGTTTGGGTTCTGTAACTTTCGGCGAGAATCCTGAGTTCGCCGAATGCACTCGGCGACTCGCTGATTGTCTTTCTTGATCGCCCTTTCTGCGCCCCTAACCCCTAAAATGCACTGTAACTTTCGACGGGCTGGTCTGTGCTCGCCGAATGCTGTCGGTGATTCGCCAAAAGGCCCCTCCCATTGCCGACATGCCATTTTTTTGTGAAAATTTTGAGCCAATCATTTCGGCGAGCCTGATATGGCTCGCCAAAGCGATTTGGCGACTCATCAATTGATTCAGCGAGTCTGTCTGCAACTATCCTTCTACAACTTTTCATGAAACAAATTTAACTCTTTCTGATGGTTTTGCAGATATGGCTAGACTAAAAGTTGCCGGTAGAGACATACCACTCCACAAGAGGGATAAGGGAATAAAAATCAATGAGGATACAGCTGCATCCAAAGATAAGGCTACCAAACATCCCACAACAGGTTGGAAGAGAAAAAGGAAAGGAAAAGCACCTGCTCCTGCGTCACCAGAGGCCAGCTCCGACAATGACGGCATCTATGCCACTCACCTCACCACTTCTGAGAGTGAGGGTGAGAACCAGGATCCTCGGGCTACCACTTTTGAGCCTGAGGATAATGAGTTACTAGCAGCCCAGAGAGTAGAGCTGCGATCCAAGAGGATGAATGCTTCATCTAGGATCAGGCCACCACTACTCCTCCCACTCCAGCACATGTTGTGGTCCTAGCACCTGTCACGACCCAGGAGTACCCCCTAGACATAACACAGCGTACTTGACCCAGAAGGGGTCTCATACAAGCCTCTAGCATCATCATAACATAAGACATAGCAATAATGCGGAAAAATTTAAAACTTTTACAATAGAAGTCAAACTTCATTTTTCATAAAGGAAAATCATAGGAATCTAGACTTAGTCTCATACACCATATAAGACATAGGAATACAAAGTTTGGGACTTAGCCCTTTACATCAATAAAAGTCTCGATATGAGAAGTACAATAGAAACTAAGAAATGGATAATCTGTCCTCGAACTTGAGGACTCACCACAACTTGGAAATAAGCAATCCAAGTCTTCTTCAAGAAAAGAGAGTGTGTATCACCTAGCCGGAACCTACACTTATAAAAATATAGAAGAAGAAGGGGTTAGCACAATTATGTACTAAGTATGGAAACATGCATAAAATCCTTTAAGTATGATAAACAGGACATTTTAGTTGCAAAGTATGCATTTATCAAGTTTGGAAACCAACATGCATTTTCAATGTAAAAGACAATTCACAATCACATTTATACTCTTAACATAGTGAAACCATTACCTTAGCAACCCCTAAAGAACACTTGTGCAATGTATGGTTGGCATCCCATAATACCAACCTTACCAAGTACCCTTTTGAAGCTACCTTAGTCATACATATCATCTTTAGACCTCATCAAAATCAATAGTCACAATTGAGGAACTAGTCATGTACATTACTTGAATTATAAGGAAAATCATTCATAACAACTATTTATTCAACATACATGCATACATTCAAATCTCATCATAATATAAAGGAACCATCCCATGACATCCTACTAAGTCTACTTGTGCAATGTGAAAGTAAAGTTCCATACCCCCACTCCTACTAAGTAAAACTCACCAAGAAGTCATAGTATAGTTCATGTCTCATTCATTATCTTTATTATGTAGGGAAGAGTAGCCATAACCGACATAGACCATGTGAGCTACATGGAATCCGGTGTCGTGTAACCCCACACCGAAAGAAGGTGTCCTACTTGCCTAAGATAGAAATAAATGTATAGCTATAAGGTGGATCCACTAGCTAAGGTCCTATGTTGGCACATAGTTATTGGATAGGGAGATTGCTTCTAGAAACCCTACGTCTTGCATTGGAGGAGGAGCTTCCATCTCATGAGTTTACTTTAGATGACCCAACCTATTGCATTGACGGAAGGGCCTTTACCTCATTGTCCATATCCACTCGGTACTAAGCATTATTTCCCAATTTATACACAATTAGTCTTGAATTGTATTTACATGTGTAAATGAGTGCTCTACCCTTCATTCAATACAACTCATAAAATAGCTCATAGATTCATTTATGTGAGAACTAACTTTCATCCTTAGAATCATCATTAACATGTGAGTAAACCTTTCACATTGTTGTTCATAGTGTTTTCATGAGAATTTGCCTTTCAATCAACACAACAACATCAACATCATCCTAGAAAAGTCATACATGAACATGTGTAAGGGTAAGGGGAGAATTATCTTTCAACAATACCTCACTTTACATAATAGTCATAGGATCTTTACCTTTCAAGTGAATCATAAGTTCATACATCTCCTTCAACAATATGAACAAACCCTAGCAATTTACCCTTTCAAGGGTCATGAATCATGTCTCACAATCATACTTAGAAATACTACTTCAAGCATGAATAAAACAAGATTCAACAACTAGATTAACATAGATACAATTCATAGTAATCATCTTGCATCAATACTCCCATCAAATTCATAAAATTGGGGTCATGGGGGTGTTCATGGGTTCATGGGGAATTTTACAATGAAAATCACCATTAAACATCAAATCATCCATAATATAATTCAATTAACATAATAAAATCATTTATAGGAAGAACCCATGGTTAGAATGAAAACCCTAGTTTTTGAACAAGTTACCAAATTCGAAATTAGAGTTTGAAGGGCTTCATGGAGAAAAGTGTTCCATGAATCAAGGTTCACATACCTTAATTGATGTTTTCCCACGAAATTGGAGTGAAAACCTTGGAGCTTGAACCTTAATCTTGACCTTCTTCTTTGTTCTTCAATGGAGTTTAAAGAGAGAATATTTTTGGGAGGGAAGTTGGTTGAGTTTTGAGTTTGTGAGTTATGAGAGTTAAAAGGGTTGTTTAATAGTTAAAAACACTTTAATATATCTAAAATAACTAATAATAATCGTCCCTACCCTTAATTTAATTATTTAGAAATTTACGAAAACACCCTCCCTTTGGCCGAACCCCAAACCAACTTTTGCAGGTTGGGATCCACGGACCCCATCCACGGATCGTGGATGGGACCATGGCCCGTCCTGCATGGGCGTGGTTTCGGTTAGAGAGGGAGTTTTGGAGGAAAAGCTTGGGGAGACTAAGTCTCAACCCAAGACTCCAAACCACGGAGCGTGGGTGCCCAATCGTGGTTCTATGCTGTTTTTTACAGCTCTTGAACCTTCCCTTGGGTCCTCCTCATGGACCCTTGGAGGGGGGGGGGTCCTAGTGGGTTGTGGGTTGTGCCTTGACGTTTAGGCACTAAAACCCTAGTACTACATTAGGGAAGTTATTTTAGGACTCTAACCTTACGTTTTAACTTCATTAGGCTACTAGACTACACGTTAGGCTTTAGCTTAGGTCATTAGATTTCTGGGGTGTTACAACATCATCGGTACAGGGTCTTTCTCCCCGGTCTATGAACAGACTGAAGACTGAGGGATTGAGGACCATCATAGAAGAGAAGAGGTTGTCTATTGATGGCGTCATAGACAGGTACCCAGAGATCATTAGTTGCCTGAGGTCACACAAATTTCAGTTATTCACTAAGCCCCATGGCCCGTACATTCCAAATTGGGTCCGGGAATTCGATACCTCTTATGGAGCCCTAGTGCCACAAAGGAAAAAGTTGGCTGCTAAATTCAAGTCGGTAGATTAGCAAATAAGTGTTGTGTGACACTACTAACATAAATGTTGTATTGGAGTGCACCGACAACATTGCAGACGCCTACCAGTACAGGATCAAGACTAAGTCCATAGAGAACATGAAAAGCTGGTTAGCCCCTCTCATATGTGATGGCACTCCGAGGTTGTTGGAGGCAGGACCTCTGATAGAAAAGAAGGACCTCCATATAGCAGCGAGGTACTGGTTTGGCTTTATCAGTAGCACTATTATGCCATCCCAGAATGAATCCATCCTATGCCACACAAAGGTGGCTTGTCTTGGCTCGATCATTGCACGAGAGCGCATAAATTTAGGTATGATCATTGATCAGGAGATAGCCATGAGGGCCATACAACGCCAAACTTACCTCCAATTTTCGGTGCTGATCACTGAGTTGTGCAAACGGGCTCGGGTTCCTAGAGTTGAGAAGAAGGATGTGGAAGTGATTCCCGCATCTTCTACTGACATTCGGAGGATTGAGGCGGAATATTTAAAGGATGAGGTAGAGAAGAAGAAGGCAGCCCCGGTGGATACTTCCCTGGTTGTTGATATTCAGATACTACCTGCAGAGGCAGTATTGCCTACTCCGGCCCCTAAACCTTCAGGTACATCTAGTGTTGTCCCTTCTGTTACTCCCAGTTCCTCTACTGCTCCCTTGCCTCCTAGATTTGGTACTTCTGTTGTTGTTGGCTGACCCCCGCTCACCCAGGCTGCATTGCTACGGATGGGGCAGCTAGCACATTCTGCCGATAGGCGTGCCTCCAGGCTTGAGCCTACCATTCCTGGCATGATTGAGAGAGTTATTGATGATGTTGTGACACCCTTGAGTTCTACCATTGATGCCCTTGCGACAAGGATAACGGTGTGCGAGCATGGCCAAGGGGCCACTGAGGAGGTGACGGCCCTAAAGGTCGCTATTGCTGCACTGAAAAGAGATGTGGACCAGTTGAAGTCCACCGACATGTCGATGATTTTTGGGACAGTGGAGATCCCTGATGTGCCAGTTGATCCAGATGTGCCTCCGGCCACCACTGGGAAGTAGTTGATGCCGAGTCAGAGGATGAGACCAATGAAGAGCTGCTTGTTGTTGCTGAGAAGGCTTCTTATGAGGGCCTTACGGAGGTTGAGGAAGCCATGGTAGATGCAATAGTATAGATCTCATTAGGAGACACACCAATGGCTGACCCTACTGGACCTATTGTTACTGATGTGACTCCGGGCACTGATGCCCATGATCAGAGTGCTACATTGGGCACTGATGCCCATGATCAGAGTTCTACACTGGGCACTGATGCCCCGACAGAGGGAGTGACTGCTTAGACATGACTTTTCTTTACCTCTGTGTCTGTTACTTTTATTGATGTTTTAGTACTTTATTGCATTTGAGGTAAAATAGATTTTTGTTTGTGGTAGGGTGAGGTATTTACATACCTACCTCTTGTATTATAGTTTTGTATATATATTGGTTTTGTTGTGCTGTAAATTGTCTTTTGACATTGTTTTGGTGGATGTTTGATCTGGTGGCTCCTTGTTTTAATTGCAAATGATTTTTGAACCCTTCTGGAAAAAAATTCCACCTCTTGATTGTGTTTGAATGTGGTTGTTCTTGTGCAAATTTGAGTATCGGTCATGATCAATACCGATGACTTGAATAGTGCTCTCAATCGAACAAAAATAAATGTGCGGCTACGATGAGGCCAAATGAAATTGCATAGGCAATGTGTGAATTTTTGCATCTCGTTGTGACTAGCTGATTATCGAATTGAGTCTCTTGTGATGATCATTTCACACTAGAGAAAGTGTGGAGTCTTGTTTGATATTGGTGCCAATGCCTTGTGTGATGAGCTTACAGTGAACCTTGTGTGATGACACCTAGAATTTGCCCCATTGGTCTGGTTGACTAAGTGACGCAAACTCTTGAAATGATCTTAGGCAACAATTTTAAAAAGTGAAACAATTTGACATTATACCTTTTTTGTGGCCTACCTTGTGAGTGTGTGAACTTTGCTTGAACACCCTTTGAGCCTTACCCTTTTCTTGGAAGAAACTTGATGCAATTGTGACCTTACTTTATCCATTACTCATAATCCTCATGATTTGTGGTTTGTTTGAATAGCCAACTTAGGCCAAAAACCTAAGTTGGGGGTGTGGTGAAAAGAGAAGGTAAATCAAGAAGTGAAAACAAGTCCCCCTTAACCCATGGTTTTGAGAAAGATGGAACCCCTTCATACAAAAAGAAAAGAAAAAAAGAAAACAAGAATAAAAAAAGAAAGAGAATGCAAAAGTTGTGGAATAAAGTTGTGAAAGTTGCAAAACAAATTGAGTGTCCGGTATTCCATGGAAAGTGAATAATGGGGTGAATTTTGAGAATAGATAAAAATGATGAAGAAAAGGAAAGAAAGTGTTGTTCATACCACACTTCATGAGGATAGCAGCCACTGAGCCTAAATGAGCCCCGTTACAAGCCTTGAAAAGACCTTTTTGATCTTGAGTGAGCTGAAACAAGTGTTGATTGGAAAATAAGGGAAAACCTATGGGTGAAGCCATGCATGTGTTCATCTTTGTGAGTGTGAGAGTTGTATGTGATTCCGGAACTATAAATTGTTGAACCATTGTGTGTGAATATGGAATCATTCTTTGTGTGAGGGCATTTGAGTACCTTTGTTAAGGTTGAACTTGTATTTGAAGCAATTATTGTGAACTTGAGAATCTTTGATAATGGTAAGTCACAACTTGAATCTTTGAGTGCACAATTGATCCTTGCATAAGTAAGTTAAGTCTTGTTGTGTGTATTGATGATTGAGTCTTGTGTAGCACTGTTTGAGACATCCTTTTTGAACTGTTGAACTTGAGTTTTACTTGAGGACAAACAAAAGTTTAAGTTGAGGGTGTAGATGAGTTCGAGATTTGGACTCATTTAGGGCTTTAATTGTATAGGTTTAGTGTCCTCAAATGCATATTTTATGCCAATAACTGATGTAAAATCCTTGATTTCCAGGTATTTGGATTGAGGAACAAAGCAAGGACACTAATTTGCAAAAAGGAACGAAACGAGCTGAAAGAAGGAAGAAAAGAGAGTCTGGTAATCGACAAGACCATTTGGCGAGTCGCCGAGTGGCTAGTTGACCACCTAAATTTCCAGTGTGCCAATCCCTAAAGGATAAAATCAAGTTGGCGAGAGAAAGGAGCAGTCGGCGGATCGCCGAGTGGTTCCGTGATGCAGTGTTAGATCACCCAAAGTTACAGACATAGAGGATACTGAAGGCCAAGATAGAAAGGCGATGAAATTGGCTAAAGGGAGCATCACCGAGTGGATCGGTGAGCCCGACTTACTGCGCCGAATGGTCCTTCGCAACATATTTTTGGTGACTATAAATACGTTTTTGAACATTTTATGGAAGAGGCTTTTATCATTAGCAAATATCATATTTTTCATTACACTAAATTTTTCAGTTTAGAACTCTGAGTATTGAGACAAGTTTTCCTTAGCTTTAAAGAATTGAAGTTTTTCACTTTTGAGAAATTGGAAGTGGGTCTTTGAGATTCTTCAACTTTGACCATTGTAAGGACAAAATTAATCTTACCTAGTTGATGGAAATACAATTTGGTAACGTTTTTATCTTTTTATGATGTCTAGCTAAAACTCCAATTCTTGGGGTGTGATTATGTGATTATGGACTGATTTAGTTTATGGGTATTGCTAATTGTTAGTTTAAATGTTGTTTAGAAGTGATTTCAATCAGTAATTGTGGTTTAATTTAAAGAATTGTAGTTGCAAATACAGTTCTACCATTGTGTTTTTGTCTTGCTCGAGAGAGAGGTTTTAAAAACCAAGATTATTGATTGATGGTTTGTGGGTATTGGGTTGTCATAGGTTTAGCTCGAGAGAGTGAATCCTAAACCCTTTTCCACACATTCAGCTCGAGAGAGTGAATGGACTAAGGCGTAGGTTGTTCTCATTTTGCATGTTTATCGATGTTCGAGAGAAATCGACTTGATTCCTCTATAGTCTAGCTTATTCACTAATTTACAGTTATTTCCTAACAGTTGCAATTACCCATTTGTCTACATTAGCCTATAATCAAATCACATCCCAAGAACCCGTCTCATTATTATCATTTTTTCGTATTGTTTGTTGTTGTTGTTGTTGTAGTTGATACTTAAAACTAAAAGCCCCTTATTTGACATTCGTGTCACCCCCTGATTTAAATTATGTTTCTATTCGATAATGTCTATTCCTATGGCTGATTTGAATATATTCACACTTTCCTATTGAATCTTAAACACGTACCACTCCTTGTGGGATTCGACCCCAACTCATTTAGTTGAGTTATATACTGACTAGCGATCGTTGACACTTAGAATTGGATGAAATGTCCTTGAAACGTTAAATCAATATACGAGCATGTAAGGGGGGAACTGAAAGCATAGGCAACAGAAATGATAAGGCTGGAAGACAAACTTACCTCAACTCAACTCCAATACAAAGTAATAATAATGTTTAAACATTATGAAACAAAAGATATAAAATCAATTAGAAATTGAAGTTTATCTCTTTTAAATGTAAACATATTACTTTTGGGAATACTTAGTTACCTTATATCATTTCTCAAACATGTATACAATTCTTCTCATTTTTCTTATTTCCTTCCTCAAAACTTAGTTCAGAACTATAGTTGATTACAAAAGAATCCTCAAAATGACTCAAAAAGACCTCTTGAACTTTCCTCTTAAATTCACTTGAACTTAGAATGTAAATTAAGACATGTGATTTGAACATGTAGGAATTCTCAAAGATGAATGAAGTTTATGGAAGTTAATACAATGGAGAGAATGTAGTCACAACTCAAAGGAATACGTCTGGAACGAAGCAGGGAAGGAAAAAGGCCAGACGGTCTTGGCACACTGCTGGCGCAGGGTACCAGGCCCCAAAGTACCTGTAGTGGTTTGGGGCACACTGCTGGCGCGGGGCGCCAGGCCCCAATCTACATACCAAAGTTCCTAGCGCCTTGGTGACGCGCCTCCCCACCCCCATACGCAAAATTCTGACGAATTTTTATACTCAATTTGGGGTCCTAACTCATTTAGAATAGAGGAAATTCTCCAAAACTCTTCTCTATTATCAAACCCAACACGAATACATTAAGAATTCAACATAATTCCTTTGGGAAACACAACTCTTACTAAAGATTCACAACACACAAGAATTCACAACCTCTGTTGTTCAAGAATTGGACAAAAAATCAATAACTACTCGAATACAATGATTTCATGGATAAATTAGATGTATGACATGAAGACAAACAAGTCCACCACTGTGAGAAGCCTTACATACATGGAAAGAACAATGTTCTTGGAGAAACCCCAGTTCTTGAAATAACGCTTGAAACCTGCCATTTTCTCCTCTTGAAACTTCGCTCTAATTCTCTAAGTGTTTAGGAACGTGAAAAAGTGTTCTAAATATGATTAGACCCCCTTGGGGGGGGGGGGGTGAATAAAACATTTTAGGCCTAGTGGAAAAAGGAAAAGACCAAAATACCCTTTTCTAAAACGAATGAAATGCCTTAAATAGAGAGGCTTCACTCAAACGAGCATAACTTTTTACTCTGAGCTAGAAACTAAGCAAACTTGGCAACGTTAGAAAGAGGACTCAAAGATCTTCAATTTGATAGGTCATGGTCCACCCAATTCTTTATGTGCTAAAAGATATGGTCGTTTAAAGTTGACCCAAAGCTAAAACTTGATGGTGACTTGCACGAACCTCTCTTTAGTTCTTTTCGAAAACCAAGGTGTTACAACATACCTGTATCTGGCTATAAATAACAATAGAGTAGAGACTCATGTTGATAATGTGTTATGAAACTATATAAAATAAGAAGAAGAATGAAGTAGGGAGAAGAGAGAAAACCTATTATTTCTCTTAGGGAAAGTTAGAGATTCACAGATCTGATTTACAATGAAGGAAAACCCATTTATTTATAGTGGAAACCTAACTTGGTCCCCAAGTAGGATTTCTAACCATTCCCTAAAAGGAGTCCACATAATAGACTTTCACTATAATACAATGTTTATAACAAAATAAAGTATTTTCAATATTTTTCATCCAAATAAAAACTAAAATATGTTCTCTATGTTGAATTCTTGAGTAGAGTACTATATACTCATGAAAATATGGGTAAACTTATATTTTACCCAATCCATTTGTTACCCGATTCATTTTTACCCATATCAAATATAGGCGGGTTGAATTATTACTCATTTTGGATGTGTTTGGTATGAATTCTTCAATTTTCTCATGTTTGGTTGGCCTAAATGTTTGGAAAGGCAACTCATTTTCCTTAAATTTAAGGAAAAATGACTTCCCTTCCAAAATTAAGGAAAATATTTTCCAGAACTCTACTTTATCATTTAATTTTTTTTCTTACCCTACCCATACCTCGTATACTTGACCCTCCCCATTCAAAAAAAATAAAATAAAATTTTCTTATTTTTTAAATTTTAAATATATTTTTATCCCTACCCCCTAACTAACCCCCCCCCCCCCCTCTCAAAAAGAAAATTAAAAAATTATATTTGAAAAATGTTTCAAATTTTAAGTTTTTTTTTACCTTACCTAACCCCTACTACCCCTACTTCCTACTGCCCAAAAAAAATTATTTTTAAAAAATATTTCAATTTTAAAAAAATCTGTTACACCACTCCCCCCGCCACCCCCAAAAAGGCCACCCCTCGCCCGCCATTCTGCCAACAAGGCTGCCCCCTCCCTCGCTACCCCCGTCAATTTCTTTGTTTTAAAAAATTATTCTTGAGAAATATTCAAATTTAATTTTTTTTTCATTTTTTACGTTGTCCCCACCCCCGTCATTTTAAAAAAAAAAAAATTATTCTTGAAAAATATTCAAATTTTTAAAAAAATTCATTTTTACTCCATCTCCACCCCTCCACCCAGGACTTCCCCGTCAAGTTTTTTAAAAAAAGATGTTTTTGGAAAATATCAAATTTAAATTTTTTTCATTTTTACGCCACCCCCTACACGATCCCCCCACAACCCAGGCTATTCCCGTCGAAAAATTATTTTTGAGAAATATTTCAAACTAATTTTTTTTTCATTTTTTATGCCACCCCCACCTCTAACCCCCCCTCCCCCCGCGACCCCATCAATTTAAAAAAAAAAATTGTTTTTGAAATGTTTTTTTCTTGTGAGTCGGATCTCAGGGTTGGATTTTGGAACGGTCATTGGGGTACTGTTCTAGTATGGGTGTTGCGGTCAAAACCTAGATCAATTATCGAAGTTGATTTTTGGATCAAAAATTATTTTCCTAAAGAGTATTTTTTAGTCTAAAGCCAAAAATAAAAGATATTTTCTGGAAAACATTTTTGATTCACTAGCCAAACATTAAAAAATATTTTACATAAAATATTTTCTACTGACCAATCAAAATGAGAAAATAAGTAGAATCCACTTGTTTTCCAAGAAAACATTTTCCTTCGTACCAAACACACCCTTCATGTTGACCCATTTTCAACCCATAATGTCAATTTCTCCAACTCGTAACGAACGGGTCAGTATCCGAAAAAGCAAACGGGTTTGGGAAAGAGAAAATTATAAGGAGGTTACAAACTTGCAATTACAAACAACTTATAAAGTTTCCCCTCTCCCGCGTTTCTCATCGCTTCCACAATTAACTCACGCACGTCGACGACGATGACGACTCAATTCACTCTCAGGTTTCACTGATACGCTCAGATTTTGTTCACTCGAATTTTCTCACCGATTCTCGAGACTCAGAAGCTCACCATTTCACTCTCAGAACTTCGGTCAGTAGCTCACAAGTAAGTCTCAAATTCTTAATTTCACGATTTCATTGCGACGTTTGGATTTGAAATTTTCAATGTTGTTACTTGATTTGGGGGTTTTGGTTTAGTTCCTAGAACTTAGAAGGCTCAGCCCTGCACTCACTAGCCACTGCTCATATTTTACTCTCTTCTCAGAAGCTCTAAATTGCACTTTAATTTCACGATTTCATTGCAACATTTTGATTCCATTTATGAGAAAACTACAGTTGAATTATCATATAATCTTGCTTTTTTTTTTTTTGTTTCTGTGGAGAATCATTTACATGATTAAGTAGTTATTATCTTGTTGACTTGAATATGAACTATTAGTACTATGTTTGGACTTAAATTTTCAGATTGTGCGACTGCTAATTTTCTGTTTGTGCTTGACAATTTTCAAGCTGTGTGATATGGTAACAACTTAATATTCAAATTGTGAATTTGTGATGCTGCAGTGGTGCAGCTTGTAGTGCTGCTGTTTTATTTAGTTATTTTGATATGACATTTGTGTTGAGCAGCTTGTGGTGCAACTTGTTGCCTTGTTGTGTTGTTACTGTTGTTAGGAACTCGATAAATTTGGAACCATCCAAGGCTTGTAGTGTTGTTGTGTTGTTACTATTGCAGCTGCTGATTAGCCTGATTGAATGGCTATAATCTATTTCGTAGTGTTGTTGTGTTGTTCCTTTTCTTTTCCTCTGGTCCTTATATAATTATCACTTTCCCATTTAGTGGAAGTTTCAAGGAAGATTTTCTCCAACGATGTTACACTGGATGGGTGGGTCAAGGAGGAAAGTTGATACTGTAAGTGCCAAAGAATATTACTTATTATTCTGGAGATTTACTTGCATATTTCTGAATTTGAAGGATAAATTTTTTCTTTCAAGGGAAGCCTTGGAAGCACAATTGAGCTAATTTGAAATCAGGTACAACTACAGCTCATTAGTGTGGTTTGTTAGTTTATCTCTAGTAATGCATGTCTCTTGAGATGGTAATGTTTTAATGTAAAGTTGTGGTTAATACAGTCCAAATGTAATGCTTGGCTCTTGAGTCTTGAGATGGTAATGTATTTTAATGTAAAGTGTGGTTAATACTGTTCAAATGAGGAGTTACATAAAAGTATATTAAAAGATGAAGATCACCCTTTAGTGATTGGGAGCTCAAGCATATTCCTAAAGGAAATGAAAATATTCTTAATCTTTGTGTTCCTGGCCTAAATCTTCTTTCGAAAAAATCTAACCTCCCACACTTTCTTTACGCGAGTTTAATTTTGTACAAGCCAGTTTGCAGTTTTGTTGTGATAACATTCAGCGTACTCCATCCCCAAAATTAAATATAAAAAAGGAAATAAGAAACAGAACATTTATCTTCCGTTGAGGCTATCAACTTATTCTTGTGAATGTTTGATTTGTTCCCATCGTTTTTAAAGATTTAATCTTATTTTCTTTAGGAAATATTTTCATACTGACATTTTCTCTTGTGATTTGTATTATCCTTTCGCGGGATGGAAAAACAATAGTCAAGAAGGTCAACACAGAAAAGGTATTAAAACATCACCCACCGGTCTTTATTTGATTGGATAATAGTTGTAGCTTTACTCAACTTCAACATAGGTCAACATTCTTTGATACTATTGTCTTAACTTCCAATATGTAGAGATTTAGACTAAGGGGATGTTAGTAGCTTAGTTGGTTGGCTATTTAAACTCCCACCTTGTTGGTGAGGGTTCGATTCCCCATATTGTAATCCCCTCTCCCATTTCCCTTCCCCCAACCTCAATTTAAAAAAAATTAAAAAAAAGATTAAGGGCTCATTTGGACATGCGATATGAAATCAAATTGATTTGAAGTTCAAGTTTAGTTTGGACATGTAATTTGGATTTCTTAAGTTGTATTTTTTCTCATAAACATGAAAACCTCGCAAGTTATGAAAACTATCAAAATTTTGGAATTCTTATACAATTTTACCAATTGAGCAAATTATAGTTCATAAATAAGATATCAGAATATCCAAAGATATTGCATTGATAAATCATATATCTCCATGTTCCTTTTATAAACAAATATTTGTGATTATAAACTTCCAAGTACACATAATTTTATGAAGATCACTTGTCAACTAGTAACTAGTTATTCTTTAATATAGTTTTTGGGCATGAGTCTTTTCCATATTTAAAATGATGAGTTTATTTATTTTTCTTACAAAATATGTTTTTATGGGTCAAGAAGTTTCCTATTTTTTTTTTAACGAGAACATATGAGTCATGTTTTACATTTTTTTTTTTGAAATCATGATTTGGAATCCCAAACCTTGCTTTATGGAGAATTTGGGATATGATATTGTATGTCCGATTGTAGGCTAAGATGTAGTTGGTCTATCTTATAGGCAAAAGCAATACTTTGAGCAAAGAAAATGGCAAGAACAGCAGAAAAAAATGCATGAGAAAGTTTCTTTGATGAGAAAAGCCCATGTAATCAGCAAGAAAAGAATAGTCGTTCACTTGATATTCTGAGTTTACTGAACGTATCAACAAGTTATGGGGAACAGATTTCAAATGTTCACTCAGGTACTTTGACTTCAATTTTTGAACTCTCCAAAATTTTAAGCATATATAATTATATACTCTTTGGGGCAATAGACAATAGCATTTGGTGTTTGTTCATGTTTCTTAGTATGACCTATCTCAGAGATATTATAATGACATGACCCCATCATTAGGTTACTGGTTGAAGTGATGTTCAAAAGATTTGTTTGTTTTCATATTGTTACTCTGTACAACTCAAGGTGATGAATCCTAATTATGTGAAATTTGAAAAGATATATATACAGACACATATACACAAAAAATTATACCTTTCTTGGATTTTTGGCTAAGATCAAGTACATGTCCATCCTAGTCTTATTAATTGTCTCTTAAGTTGCATAATGGTGCAAAATTGGTCTGCGATAAGTACAATTGTATCGTCCTTGACATTAATAATGTGCCATTATTAATGAATGAAAAGATGTATATCCAGTTGGTGAATATATCAGTGGCATGTAGGACTGTTTCTGTCATACTTATCATACTTATTAATGGTGCTTTTCCCGCATCCTGTCAATTAGCTAACCAGCGACATGTTTTAGTTAATGGTAAAATAGTAGATTGGTTATAGTAGGTACGAAGAGAGGTAGATGTAGACCGAAGAAGTATTGGGGATAGGTGATTAGATAGGACATGATCTAATTTCAGGTTACCGAGGACATGATCTTAGATAAGAAGGTGTGGAGGATGCGTATTAGTGTAGAAGGTTAGTAGGTAGTGACTGTTGTCTTGCTTTCCGAGAGTTTAGGCTGCTTGTTGTTTTGTCGTAGTACTAGCTGTTTATTGTAGCTCTGATTGGGATATGTATCATCATCTATTGTTTATTGTGTTTCAATTATCATACTTTGTTGTTCTTGGTCCTTTCGTGTAGGATTTGCACTGCCCCTTTGTTAGTTGCTATGTTTTTTCCACTGTTTTCTTCTTTCCTGTACTTGGATTTACTATACTTGAGCCAAGGCCCAAGGGTGTTTCGGAAACAACCTCTCTACATTCCATGAGGTAGTGGTAAGGTCAACATATGCTCTATCCTCCCCTGCCCCACTTTTGGGATTTCTCTAGGTACTTTGTTGTTGTTGACATCTGATAAAGTTGGAACAATACATACATATTATGTCAGAGATCTAACTTGTCAAATAAGTTTGTATCTCAACCTGCTCAGTCTTAGGAAGTAAAATCCTTGAAATTTGTGAAAACGAAAATGAATGATGTGCATTTTCACTTTCTTTAGATCTCAATAGAACTTTTGAACTAGTTTTAAAAAAAAATTAGTAATGTTGTATTCCTCAGCATTAAGGATATGCTGGTGACCTCCAAAAAACCGTACATAGAGGGGCTAGGAAGGCTAATTACAAAGATCCTAACATATCTACTAGTTGCTCTACTTCCTCTATACATTCCTGTTTACACCAAAAATACAAATATGCAATACAATTTCTTTGACTTTCTGTATGGAGTGTGATTTGTTCTCATAGCATCTTCCATTTCTTTCCTTCCATACTGACCACCATATGCAAGCTGGAATAATTCTCCACCACTTTTTTTGGCTTTTACTTCCTCCTCTCCTGATCCAGCAACTCAACAGGTCAGTAGTATGCTCTGGCATCGTCCAGCTGTTACCAATGAACCTCAAGACCATAGTTGACCTGTGACTCTGCAGTGTAGAAAAAGATGGTTGTTGGTCTCATTTGTCTCATTGCATAGAAAACACCTTGGTACTAGTTGTACACCTTTCCTCTGCAGTACCTCCTGAGTCAGACTAGCCTTCTTAGCTACCAACCATACAAAACATTTGATCTTGGTTGGTGTTTGGCTTACCCATACATATTTCCATCTGGCCAATCTGAGGCCTTGTTGAGTTTCCATTTCCTTCTTATAGAGTTTGTTAACTGTGAATCGTCCATCTTCAGAGTGTATCCATGAGATTGTGTATGGCCTTGCAGCAAAACCATTAAACTCATTCACTACATGTAACAGTTGTGCCACCCTATCTATTTCCAAGTCATTGAAATGTCTCCTGAAAGATATATCCCAACCATATGCCCAACTCTCAGCTAGAGTGATATCTGGATTGCTACAGAAAGAAAATAAGTCAGGGAAAGATTGCATTAATGCCTCCTGCCTTACCCAAACATCTTTCCAGAATAGTATTTTAGCTCCATTTCCTATTATGAGTTTGATGTTTCCTGCTTGTTTGGTCCAGAAGGATCTTATTGTTTTCCATGTTGAAACTCCATATGGTATAGTGACCTCATTGGTACACCATTGGGAGTCCTGGCCATACTTGTGATGTATAACTTCTCTCCAAAGAGCATGTTCTTCTTCCACATATCTTCACAGCCATTTCATCAAGAGCCACTCATTATGGATTCGAAGATTCCCAACTCCAAGACCACCTGAGAGCTTAGGTAGCTGCACTGTTTCCCAGTTAACTAGATAGTACCCCTTCCTTTCTTTGTTTCCAAACCAAAGAAAGTTTCTTCTAAGTTTGTCCAATTTCTCTAGCACCTTAGCAGGTAAGAGAAATAGAGACATGACATAAGTGGGGAGGGAGTCCAACACTGCATATATTAATGTTTGTCGGCCCCCCAAGTGACAAGTATTGAGATTTCCATATGGCTAACTTCTTCTCTGACCTCTGGATTATCCCATCCCATATCAGTAATTCTTTATGATTGCTTCCCAGAGGCATTCCCAAGTAAGTTGTTGGGAATTGCTCAATCTTGCACCCTAGGATGTTAGCCAATCTTTGCATTTTATCTTGTTGAATTGCATAAATATATATATCAAAAAAATCCTTAAGGAAGCTTGCTTGAGTATATTTTTTATAATAAAAAGATGCTCACAAGTGTAGATGGAGAAGCTTTGAGTACATACCTTAGTTGGATGCTAGTAACAATTAGAATGTCCAGAATCACCGTGAACTGCATTCTTAGGATTCTACATGTCTGGTTGTGATGTCGATGAAATAATTTTTTTTCCTGAAAAAAGTTCAATTAATAGTTGATGTTTCTTAGTACATCAGTCGGAGCACCTGGAGCTCATGAGAGAGGTTTGTACAGCACCAATGACAAAGTAAACCCACTGGCGAACTCTACAAGTAAACGTGAGTATATCATGAATAATGTATTGAAGTGTTTGCCTGTAAGCTTGTGTAGTACTTACCTGTCAAAAAAATTTGAAACGGCTTGTTAAAGTATCTTTAGCAACAGGATTAACATTCTGATTGGAGACACTTCCTTTTGAATTTCAACTTATTATTGTTGTTGAATGTACAAGTTCATGGTATTACATCAAGATATCCTTTTGTCCATAGCTGATAGATGTTTATCAACTGTAAATTTAATGGCCCTACTTTAGAAAAAGCACTTCCCAAGAATATTCTCTGGTTTGAACTGTCAGAGCTAAAATAATTATTACCATATACACCAAAATCTCAATTTTGCAGAACTCTCTATTATTGACATACTTGGTGATGATGGACCGAACTGTGAGTTGGAAAGTTCAACTCATGAAGGCCATGTTGCATTTTCAATTGAAGGTATATTCGATGGTTGACCATGAAGCAATTACATTTATGTTTTTTGAAAGACTTAACAATTTTATACCAAGGGTGTGACCTAGTGGTCAATGAAGTAGATTGAGAACCATGAAGTTTCGGGTTCAAATCCTAGCAGAGACAAAAAAAGCACTAGGTGATTTCTTTCCATCCGTTTTAGTCTCGGTGGACAAAATTACTTGGTACCTGTTGCTGGTGAGGTGACTGGTATTCCGTAGAATTAGTCGAGTGCGTGCAGGATGGTCCAGAAACCACAACTATGAAAATTCTTTTCCTAGAAATGAGTAGAAAAACTCAAGTAACTTCTTTCATCATCTTTTCTACTTAATGCTCTTTATAGAAATCTTTTCAAATACTCCTATTTAAATTTATTTGTTTGGTTGTGACTTGACATAGAATTTAAGAAAGTAAAGACTTGTTCTTGTGGTTAAATATGCTATGTGGGAAGTTGGAATTTAAAGTTGCCAAAAAAGAAAGGCGACATTCGTTTTATATGGACTAAAAAGGAAAGTAAGACAAACAACTTAAAATGGATGGTGTATCATATAACTATTTTTTTAGCATTAGTCTTTGAGAACATGTGTTGCATGTTTGTCCTCTATCATTATTGTAATAAAAAATTACCGATTACACAACAAATTAATAGAAAATTATCTAGCAAAAAAATTCAAGCAACTGTGCCGAAGGGAAAAAAATCATGTTAGAAAGATATGTGCCTACCACATTTGTATTGGCACAATTCCTACCAAAGTTCTATTCAATCATCTACAAAACCATTACGTCAATTTTTTTTCCTTGAAATAAGAAAATTATCTCATAAGTTGTTGAAATAAAGTTTTAGCAATTTATTTTCATGTAAGAGATCAAACTCTTAAACATCAGTTAAAGTATTAAACCACATGATTATGATAAGCAAAAAAAACAAGAAGCTAAGCAAAAAGCGAAAAGAAGGATGCTTTAAACAACATGGGACAAGGGCTTTATGCTCTTTTATATACATATGTGATCATATGATGATTATTTCTTCATTTTCCTTTCTACTTTATGCTCTTTATAGCATCATTTCCAGTTTGCAGGGAAAAGGAGGGAAGAACTATCTATATTTGTGTGGCTTTCAGATCTTTTAGAATGAACATTTGATCAGATACCTTTTTTCCTTACTAGGTTTAGGTAAAGTTGAAATGTCTACCCCAGTCCATTAACCGCAGCTACCTGGCAGGTAAATATACTTTATTAATCAAGAATAACAAACTATGAATAATAATTTTGCAAATTTCATCTTGACAAGATTTCTCTGATAAGTAGTGGTTAGGACTACCTTGGAAGTCAAGACTATGAATAGGTTTTAAATTTAAATTGACTATGATAGCTTCATTTATCAGTTCTATTGACTGAAATCATCATCCACCCATTTAGGCGACTTGCATTACTTTCCCAGGTTTTGAGGAGATCATCTGGCTGCTAACATGACCGTTTAGATGATAAAGTGTATGTTTTAACCAAGTCCACTTCGCCACTGACATAGAGCTTCATAAACAGAGGACGAGACATTAATGCCATGGATGTATTTTACAGTAATGCTACTTCCAGCAAGAAGGAATTCCAAATTCTAGTAGAAGGTCTTAACTATTTCCAGATAAGCAAAAAAGTAATAGAGGCACTCTATAACCACCAGATTCCTTGATAACGTTCACTTACTTAGCTGACATCAGTACTTGATAAGCAAGGGTGTTTGGATACCACAATTTTCTCAAAACAGCTTAGGTCAGTACTCTTGCCACTGGAAAGTGATCTGAGACTCTTGAGTCCCTCTCTGGGATGTGTAGTGTTAATATTATGTATTATATAACCAAGCCGTGGATATCCTTTTGATCAATTCACACATGCTTCATGCTTATCTTACATTTTGGAATACTAGATCAGTTTTTTGGAGAACTATACAACTGATTGCTTCTCAGGTTGCTATATTTGGATACACCAACTTCCTAAATAATTAATTTTACACACCTTAATCAAATTGGCATGCTTAATGGTTTTAGTTCTTCATCTTGTAGTAAGCTGATTTAAGGGGACACTTCTTTTATGCTTTGTCGCTACAGCCACACAGAGTTGCATGGAAATCTTTGAAAGTGATCCTTCTAAATGCTGCTTTTTATGTTGCATGACAGCAGACCCTTTTCATATGGTGGGCCCTTACCCCCAAGGGCAAGGAGAAAAGTTCTCTCATCTGACTACCTTAACAAAGGAACAGAGAATTGAACTTGAATTTGGTGAGAGCACTTCCTGATGCTATTATCATTTTGTTTGGGGTTGCTAGCTTGCTGCATGTTTACTACTAACGCTTCCTTCGAATGACTTGAACTCCTACCTTTATCAGTGTCTCCTCTCCGTGGGATAGTGGACCATTACCTCTAGAAATCTTTGCGCTTTTACTTCATTTCCTATAATTTGTAACTTACTGTTGTCATTTTTTTTTTGTCACACTTCTTGTGTAGGGTGTTTAGCATGGCATAAGTTTTTTCTTGATGAAACCATTTTTTTGTGTTCGGTTGTCTAAATTCTTTTCACCAAAAGAAGGAAATTTACTTTTGTGAGCATATGCCCTTTCAGCTACAATTATATAAACTTACACCAGATGTCAATCTTCAATGTAAACCTCATGTCAACCTGTTTTGAAATACCGCACCTATGCCCTATCTCCACTTTCTATCACGACCATATGTCACATATAATTTTTACCCTATCAAACAGCATAAAATGATTTATGAAATACTTTTCAAGGTTCTATAAAAAATTATTCCATAACACACCCTTCATCTACTATATCTTATGATATCAAATGGGCAAACGATTTGGCAATAGGTGTTAAAACCAAGTTCCAGGCTTCCGTCAACTAGATGTTTAGTTTCAGCATTCATAGCTTCTTAAATGGTTGGCATCTGAATCTGAAATCTACAGATTCTGTGTTTATTGGTTCAGTTGATGTAGAACAGCATTTTATGCTCTTGATCTCGAAAAGTGATGAGATACCTAAGTTCTATTCCATTCAATTGTTTTTCAATATATGCATGCTTTATATATATATACATACACACTAACACACACACTCCATATGTGCATGCTTATTTTGCCAATAAGCCCCTCACCGTCTGAAAATGAAAAATGAAAAACAGTTGGTTCTTTGTGGAAGGATTATTGCAATGCAGTTTTCCTTGCGTTATCGGCTCAGCCCTAATTGGTTATATGGAGGTCGATTTTCCTGATCTCTTCGTTTCTGGTTATATTGACAAACTGCAGGATAGCATGATGGTGGATGTAGAACTACCTTTTCATACAAGTCCTTTCGATGGATCCTCTTGCTCAAGGGGAGTACAACATTTACCTGGCATTGCAGAGCATAAGTTACTAGATACCAAATGGTTCTCCTCTAATAACAATCTCACTTATCTGTAAACTTTTGAGGATGATGAAATCTTCAGCAAAAACAAGGAAAGTTCAAATACAATTTTGAATGGTAGGGTCCTTAATATGTTTTTCCCTTATCTTTTCTGTCTTCTACATTGACATGTCCAAAGTGGTGTTGAGTTGGTTTCTTGAGTATGATTTTTATTAGGGTAAATCTCTGTTGATTTTCCTGGGAAAAAAAGTATAATTCAACTTTTTAATTCCTTTGGAACCAACCGTTTGTTTTAGAGTTTGTAAAATCATTTTTTAACTTTTAGGAAAATGTAGTTGTTTGAACTACTTTGCAAACAAGGAAAAAGTTCCAAAAGTTTGCAAACTTAGACAAATGCCACATTAAAAACATCATAGCTAGTTAGCACATTTAAAGTTCCCATACATATATCTTTATTAAGCTTGAATTTTTGACATTGTTTTTGACAGTTCTCCAGTACCAATAACATGTTTCTCCTAAGAGGCTGCAGAATTGATCCTTGTGGTACAGAACTTAAAATTGGAGAAGTGCTTTTGAAGTTGCATAGAAATTTCAAACCTTTTGGCACTTTTTCTAAGGTTTTGCTTTGTTTTACAAGTGACATGACTACATCGTGTTTTATGCTTTACATTCAGCAAATTCCAGTTTCCCACTTCCTGAAAGCTTTCATGAAGATTGTGGTTCACGTCATTTAGATGCTGTTTCCACTGATTTTTGGAATAGCCAAAATTGTGGGATGCGAGAATTCAACTTTGAAGAATTTTATTATCAGGATTTTGCCAATTCTTGTAGTGCCAGAAATTATGGGAAGCAAGACACTTATTTTGATGATTCTTATCATCAGAAGCAAAGGTTTCCCATGTAGTACTTCAATCTTTAATTTGATGGTGTTTGTGTTCTATACTGAGGGTGTCTTGTCCTTGCAGGGTCAGGATGAAAGCCAAATCAGAATTCAACATAATAGGTGCTTTACATTTCTGCTAATAAGAGATGCTCTTTTAAAAGATGTACATATTCTTTTACCTATTTTGCTTCTCATGGTTCTATCAAGAAGTCATTTAGTTTCTCCAAGTTCAAAAAATATGAACTGTTCAATATGGGCTAAATTGGAGTGCTATTGAATAGTTTTTCCTGATATTATTGAGATTATAGTTTGGGCTAATAAGTAGCATTTTCTGTGGTTTTGATGTGTTATTCTCTCTTTAACAGATTCACCTACTCCCTATTCCAAGCACTTCAAACCCGAGAATTTCAGTGTCTCGGATGGAGAATGGTAGGCACATTTTGCTGTAGATGTGAGGGGGATTCTTTTGTTGGTTTAAACTTTTCTATTTCTTATTGGCAGGTGTTCCATGGGATGTACAAGTCCTCATTTAATGGATTATATAGACCATGTTGATAGGACATGGTTTGCAAATGAAGATGCAAGAGATAATTTGAGTTTATTGAGGTTGCTATTTGATGCTCTTTCTGTTTACTGGTCTCTCTACTGGGCCTTTTCATTTTTTAATGAACTAATCCAGTTTATTCTTGTGGATATGTCGACTTCTCTCCAGCGAAGAATCATCCACTGCAGGTCAATGTCATTTCTACTCACTGACTTGTTGACTTGAGCAATATAATAATTTTTCCTTTTCTCCATCCAGTGGTGGGTGATTTAGACACGCAACAAAAGATGAACTCAAATAATAAAAGGAGAAGCCAGGAGGTATCTGATGTGAGGAAAAAGACGAATTTTGTGAGAAGTTATTTGCTAAGGAAAGGAACTGCAAGAGGAATGATATTCAGCAAGGAAAGCCAACAAAGTTACCATGGCTACCGAACCAATCAAGACCAAAGCCAGAAAATTACAATTCTGTATTTTATGAGAAGAGGTCAGACATGAACAATGATGGACTGAGGGAGACTAGATGTGGTCCAGGAGAGTCAAGTTCAAGATTCAGATCTTTTCTACCAAGCTTCAGTATCCAAAAGATATGTATCCACTTGTTCCGACTTCTTGGTTGGAGATGTCCTTACTGATCAGGAGCCTAAGTTACAAGTTGACTCCCTACAGAACCTCAAAGGGTCTATCGAATATCCTGGTGAATATGCACCCTCATGCAATGACTTTTGAACTAGATAGCCTTGGATGCACCTTCAGGAACTTGTTCCAGGATTGCAAGTGATGTGGTACTGAGGATTCATTACATACTCTCGGTTCCCATGGCACGCTAACTGGAAACATTGTAAGAGATGTAGGTAAGCTACCTGATTTCCTGAGTGATGGAGATAAAGGTGTTGATATCCTACCATTTGATAGCAGCCAATTTGTCCCCAATACTGAAGTTTCTGGTAGGTACAAGGGTTTCTCATCAGGAAAGGAAAAGTCAGTGCATGGATCAAGTTCTGTCAATGAGTGTAGTAACTGTGAGGAACCAAAAGAAAACACTCCAGAAGTGAAGGACAGGATAGGATTGTTTAATTATTCTGAATGTGCAGAAGAAGCATCTTCCTCTGTAGAGATGTCCACTGTATCAAAGGGGGATCAGGGAAGTTTAGATAAAAATCAGGATACCCAATCTTCACTTAGATACCAAGCAGAAGATGAAGGTCGAAGATTTTCCTCCTTTGTGATCCTAATTTTTTAAATTAGTCCTTCATTTATAATTATAAGAAGTGTCTTTGTGCTTTGCTAGTTACAAAAGACGACAGCAGGTCTTCATCAAAAGAAGGAATGATAACTACACGACAAAGTCACAACATTCACCAAAATGGGCAAGTTATGATGCTTGAGGCCGTGTCCTTCAATTTTTACATGTGCAGTTTTTGAAGGAAGCACAGGATTAAAGAACTTGGACAATGGTATGATACTCTTATCAAGTTTTAATAGATAAATGCAAACATGAACATTCTAATTCTATAGTTGGCTTTTTTAGCATTTGACCTTCATGTGTTTTCGCTATGGTTTAGACACATGCAAGTTATCTTGTGTTCTAGTGATGCATGACTGCCATGACTATTGAACTTGTAGAACCAGATTTATGTTCAGTTTTGATGCATGTGCAAAATATAATTTTTAGGGGAGAGACTAGAGAGAACATGCTTTTAACAGTAAACATTAGAAATTAAGATGGAGTGATGGGATTGACTCAAAATAGCTAATAAAATAGATAAAAGAAGGATCATGTTGACTATGATCACTTTCCCTTGAATCGTTAGCCAATAATCAATAGTGCCATAGTCAATTTCTGCTCCTATTTTTTCTTTAGTTTTTTGCTTATATTCCTGTCACTGTGCACTGTTGTTTTACCTCCCGATGCATAGCGGTCCACTGCATGGTTTGGTTACTTTGGTCATATGACATCTCAATTTCTTAACATCTGATTGTTTGATAGGCTCTAGCATAAATTCTTTAGCATCTTCTTCCGAGCACCTATATTGGTACACAAAATCAGAAGATAAAACATGGCATTATATGTCTGGTTTTGTTACAAAACTGGAATCAATTATTTGGTTGCTGCTTGAGTAATTACTTCTTGTTTCAGGTAAGACGTTCTCGGATGATACAATAACCACAGGTATCTCTTTCAAATTAGAGGATCCCTGCCATTTAGAAATGTTTCAAATAGTGATTACTTCTGAAAGTGCAGAGGCAAAGAAACTTTGGGAGGGAGAGAGAGCGTCCCTAAGACCAGTGCATAAATGCACCAAGTTCTAAAAGATGACATGTCATACGACAAATTGTGCCAATCACAGGCATTGGATGATGGACTGGTGATAACAAATCACATGCATTGAACTAACCAGTGTGGTGACACTATTTTTTCCAACCAGAAATATATATAACTTTGCTATTTTCTACGTTCCATGGAGGCAATCAAGTTACTAAATAATTATGAGCAAATGTTGGACTGTGAAAGAGGTATGGAGCCTCATACTATTTGTTCTTTCATGGTATTTGGCTGTAGTAACTTCAGAAAATCAAGGGTACATGGATGAAGAGAATACTTATCAAAGTACTGCCTACTCTTGTATTCTTGCTGTATTGTCTCTCCACCGAGCCCTACAATTCCAATGTCTTCTGCTCTTTCTCTGCTGGAGACACGGCAGAAAGGACCAAAAGAACAGCTCAAATTCACAATTTCCTCGTAACTTCAGACATTTGGTAGTAATATTGTGAAGTAGAACACATTATTTGGAGTGTCAAAAGAAATTAGTCACAAATTTATTGCTTAAGCAAACAAGTTCGTCACATGTTTAATGCTTGCATAAACCATATCCATGTTCGTTATTGAGTCTATCGACTAATTACGTTTGGTACAATTTACTATAGACATTTCAATTCTTTAATTTCTTTAGAGTAGTTAGGATTCTTAAAGCTTTGTTAATGCATCTTCAAGCGGTAATTTCTTGTCTACAACTACAGGAGTGGGGAGAGCATGGAAGGTCTGACAAGCTTTACAGGCAGCAATGAAGCGTAAATGCCAATTAGTGAACTGAGGGCAGAGCAAGGCAACTGTGGCAACATTAAAAGATGAAATGATGTCTGTTTGCTTTCATTGTCTTGTTTTATACAGAGAAAGATGAAAGTTTTTTTAAAAACTCCTTCTCTACATGCATGGCTCTAATATACTCGTCAATTATGTGAGCGAGTTAGAGTTGATATTTTCCCCGGTTATAAAAGTGACTTATATTTACATACCTCGATAGTTACACAAATGATTTAGATATACCCTTTTGGTCTAACATGTTGATTTTTTTTCTTTACAAACAATTTTTTGATTTTATTCTTTCGATCGTTAAATTTATTCACTTAATTTCTTATAAAATTTATTATACACTCCATTTTTCTAAAGATACAAAAAATAATTTATAATATAGTTGTAAAAAGTTTAAATTTATTTATTTTCTTTAAAAACAATCTTTTCAATTTATTATTTCGATCTTTAAATTTATTCACTTAGTTTCTTATAAAATTCATCATACACTCCATTTTTTTTAAGATACAAAAAAAAATTACAATATAGTTGTAAAGTGATTAGATTTAATTTATTTTCTTTTTTCTTTTGTATTTCTCATATTTTACACTAAAATATGAAAGAAAAAAATTGAATAAGAAACTCAAATAATATTATAAGCAAATAGATCTACAAGGGAGATATTTAAAACTCAAATTAGGCGTTGAATTAAAGGAATCAAAAGAAAAATCACGTGTGAGGTTCGGTAAGAAAAGAAAGGGGTGATGAGGTCTGGTAAGAAATGAAAGCTTCATCCTCATTATGTTGGTTCAAGATTGCCATTAATGATAGGGTATATGTGAAAATATCTCCCATGAAAGAGGTGATGAGGTTTCGTACGTAAGAAAGGAATGCTCAGTCAGATGTATCATGTGTCCCTATTAAAGAAATGTAATGGTGATCTGATTTTAGTCGTGCCCTTAAAAGAGTGTTGTTGTGAAGGATAATCTCTCTTATGAAGATGTTCCAGTTGAGATTTTTGACCGTTGGGATCGTAATTTGAGGAACAAGGAAGTTGCTTCAGTGAAAGTTCTTTGGAGGAATTAGTCAGTTGAGGGAACTACTTGGGAAACAAAGGCAGATATGATGGCCAAATACCCCCCACCTCTTTCCTTTCGGTTCAGTTCCAACGTAAGGTAGTAGTTCCTCCATAGAACTCTATTCAGATTCATGTCTTTGAGTTATTTCAATGTCTTAGTATGCATGCATGCTCATGAAATTAGTACAACCTTCATGTATCCGTTTGGAGTCCGTCATTCCACCAATTTCCAGCATTTAGAATCTAGAATCAAGAGAATTGAGAAACATATATTTATGTCGTGGGAGTATTTTAGTCGTACATGTGATCAGGATTTAAGAGGAAGACTCCACTAGGTACAACTCCATAGATAGATTCTAGGGCTCTCCTAAACCTATAGATATGATACCAAGTTTGTCACGCTTCAAACCTGACCCTGGCACAATAAGCATTCAATGCTCTAAAAATCACATCGAAAGCACTTTATAGATATGATAGTGCGATTCCCCTACTAATTACTTAGGGTTATTAGCCAATTTATGATCATTAAGACAAATTATTAAAAGAAATAATAATATTAATATAAAGCAAAAGTTATGATATATAAATCAACTTAGCGAAGTAGTATGTCTCATAGGCAAGCAATGACTCATTTAGTAACCACAACACAACATCTATCTATGAGGCCTTTATTAAAGATTAATTTCTAACTCGAGAGAAAACTCAAAAATATAATAAAGCAAAAAAGTAGGGAGTCCCATGAGAAGATTGTGGGTTCACCAATAGTTTATCCGAATGCAAGTCCCTCCTAAGCAATGTGATCCTTGGAAATTTGATCTTCTCCTATACCTAACATATCACAAAAAATAACGATGGTGTGCCTGAGTATTGGGTACTCACTAAGTGCCTTTGGGACAAAAAATCATCTAAAATAATACATGTAACTTACTATAAAACAATTAAAATTCAATGATAGAGTAAATCATGAAACTTACTATAATCGTCGATGATGAAAATATTTATCAATTTCAAGTCATTTTATTCAAAAGTCATGTCATACTATTTAAGGCATAAATTGAGTCAAATAGCTCAACAATTATGTCAAATAGAGGACAACTTAGTAAGTAAACACAACTCAAGGAAAACATAAGTCAATATGTGTGTCATACTTTCAGGCAAATCAAGTCAATCAAGTGCCACACTTTCAAGAGAATCAAGTTGGGAGAGCCATACTTTTAAGAATTCTTATTTCATCGGGGTGGTAAGCCGAAGAGGTAAATCTCTCTATGTACTGACACAACTTGATCGAAAGTGATTCATTAAGATCCATAACACTTATTCTTCCTCTAGAATAACATAACTTGCCCATACAGGACAAACACAAATTATTGAAATGACTCATTAGCTGAAATTCTTTCGAAACCATCGTCTCATAAATAAAGGTATATCAGATCATTTCTCAAGTTTGAAATCATGTTTAAAGCGATTCAGTTATGTTTCAGGTCGATATTTATAGAACATGCCTGCATGTAGTCTTCAGTTCATCCGAGCTGGTTATGTTAAATCCACTTCGCAAAATCATCGATAACATGCCATACAATTTAGGCAACTGATAACCAAGAAAAACTGCACAAGTATTCAATGCAATAAGAAGTTGAATCTGCAAGGTGCTTTCACCAGAAGATTCTTCCCATGCCTAATAAAGGAACAACTCTAATTAGCAAAGAAGAAAGAACATTAAATCATACATATAGTTTAATGGGAAACAAAAGCACGTGGAATTCATTAAGAATCCGAATCTCACATGCAATTCTATCAACAACTTTTCCTCAGAAAATACACAGAATAAAAGTAAGGAAAATAGAGGTAATTAAGTTTGCCTCTCATTGGGTCAGAGAGTTTCATCTAAAGAGAAAAGTTTCACTAAGAAATCAATTCGGAAAAAAACTACATTGTCCTATTTCTTGCTTTGCACATGAGGTTTGCTAGAGCTTCCATTGTCACCACTGTGGTTTCACATTTTATAGTTGTCAAAATATCAAGAGCCACTAAAGTAAAAAAGAAAGATTATCAGACATACCTAGACTCTTCTTCACTTAAATCCTCACTTTCACGCAGCATAACACTTGTACATACACTACCAAAGCATAGAGGCAAGATTAGCATAAAAAAACGTACATATCAGATTAGGATCATGATTAAAAGAAAATACATAAATAAATCTCACGATTAAAAATTCAATAAAATACCTCATAATCTTTCTCACAATGACCCCAAAGGATGACACTAGTAAATCTGAAGAATATCTCTTAATATTTGTTCACTCCTTTGATCATGCGGCTCTGGTAAAGCTCTATGTGCCTCTGACAATATTTAGAAAACAAGCTTCTCATGGATGCATTTGTAAATTTGTAGATTCATCTAAGATACTTCTCCCCTACCCTGTAACCGTATATAGGCAGTGTGCTTCTATATTGTTAGAGTTTTGTAAGCGTATGAGAGGGATTGTTGGTGTTCATGATGTTTTTTATATATTCTGCCAAAGTAATTTAGCAGCTATGATGGCGTGGTATGATGTTAAAAATGTTTTGAGATTGCTTGATGCTTTTCCATTTGTTCGCGCCTTGGAAACAAGATAATCATGTGCTTTAGAATAGAGAGTGTGAACAACTGAGTTTATGGGGTTATCCGGTAGCAATGCATGTGAGCTTATCAAGTTTATGCATCCCCTAATTTTCCTACAACTAGCATTTGTACTGCACCTCAAGCATCAACACATATACCTTCATTAGATTTTGAAAATTTGTAATTAGTTTGTATCTACAGAGCACAATTGCATTAGTTTTCTTCTATTTCTCTGTGTATGTGTTAACATGGAAATAATCCCCCCTCATCCAAAATGCCATGGAGAGCAACCAATGGTGAATTTAGTGGCGATGGCTCGGTCCACTAAGTACCCCTTTAGTAGAAACAAGAGCAGCATCGAAACAATGGAGAGGGGGGGGGGCGGGGG
>JAJOOO010016581.1:0-14335 GCA_029582685.1 Solanum piurae | reverse complement strand
ATGTCCACGTGGGCAAATATATATGTTTAAAATACGGTATTAAATAGTCTAGGGAGGTAATAGGTCCTCATGAAAGTTTAGTATCGCAACAGCAAATCCGACCAAAGTTGGGATATTTTTCAGACCCTTATCCCAATTATCTTTATAATATTTATTAAGTTTGATTTCAAGTAAAAACATAAATATCTAAATAGAAATATTAACCTAATTTTTTTCCAATGATCATAATAAAACACAAAAACTATGACAATATTCCATAGGTTACGGTCTATGTAGTGATTCCCTAGAAATTTTAGGGAATTTTAATTTTATGTAATACATATTTTATAAACATAATTTGTATTTAACTTGTAATATTTCAAACTTTAAATAGATTTTGAGTTTAGATTCTTGTTATATTTAATACTCTATTTTATTTTTATTTTTTAATTAATTTTTTTTGGCCCACGGGCCGGCCCTATCCATATTTCCCAAGCCCCACAAATTGGCAGGCTTATTCAGGCTGGGCTAACAAGCCATTTTCTTAAATGGGCTCCAAAAATCATTGCCCAGCTCTATCAAATAACGGGTTAGGCCAGGCCGGGCCAACGGGCCTAGCCCATATTGACGGCTCTATATATCATCAGTTCTTAATTGTGCAACAATTAGTATTACTTGTTCGTGCGTTGCGTAGATATTTAAATGTAATAATATTTTAAATTAAATTAAAGATTTATTTTTGTATTTTCATTTGTTTTTATAATTTATTTAAAATGTTGTTGTTCCTTTTCTTTCGGAAGATTGTCCTAACCTTACAAATCGTAGAATAAAAAGCAGTAATTTAACTTAAAATTATCGTGAGATATTATATTATATGCAATAAATTAATTTTATTTAAATTAATTATTATGAAGAGAAAATAGGTGGTTAAGAAGGAGGTTGCGGCAGCGTATCGGTCGGTTCAGTTCGGTTTTGAAGTATATCGGTTTGACTTATCGGTTATCGGTTTCTAGAGATGCAAAACCGTTATAGAACCATTAAGATATTGGCTTATCGGTTATTGATTATTATCGATTCGGTTATCGGTTTAACCGTTTAGATTTGACACAAAAATAAATTAATAAAAAATCCTTAGAAACAAGGTGACAAATTGAATGAATTATGTACATGAGTTCACAAGTTGCATCTTGCTCAAAAGCAAATACTTTTACATTGTAGAATACCCAAGATTACGAGATTACCAGAAATAAAAGTAGGAAACTAAACTCTAAGTCAAGGACTTTATATACAAAATGGTATAAATATAATTATTTAATTTATTATCGGGTTATCAGTTAACCCATTAAGAAAAAACCTCAAACAGTTAAGAACAGATAATCCGATAACAAAAAAAATCAAAACTGTTATCTGAACCGCTAAACCAATAACCCATTACTGATAAACCAATAACTTTTTTTCGATTCGGATTATCGATTTCGGTTCGATTTTCAACAGTAATTCAAAATAAAATCTAACTTCCACGACTAACCTAAAGTGCCGCATTTGACGATCGCATGATTTGCAACATGGGCAACATTAATTTTTTAACCATTTAATTGTACTAGTATACATGTCCGCGCATTGCGCAGCTAGTTGATAAATGTAATTGTAAATATTAATTTATTGATAATTTTAAAATTTAAATTATTATTAAATAAATGATTCACATTAAATATGTATGCATAATAACTTTAACAGTATATTAAAATATAAAATAAAAAATAAAGATTTCAAATCCAGCGAATTAAACACCAATCATCCTGCAAAAAAATAAACTCAAAATAATTAAAAATTATGAAAAAAAAAAGGAAAAAAAATCAACAAAAACTAATGGTTTGCAATAATTATTGATAAGAGATTTTAATGCTTAAAAAGTTGTTATATCTATGTATCAAATGGCCCTGACATCAACATCCTTGTTTTATCTTCTTCATTGCTAATAAGACCCTATTTTCAATTCACTGATAACCATCCGAAACATAACATTTTAGAATTTCAAAATATTTGTAATATAAAAAGTAAGTTTTTCGTGAAAAGAATTCTTTCAAAGAAGCATAAATTACCGTTAGTGTCATCAGACCAATAATTGTACCACTATTGGAGGATTGATCCCTCCTTGGATGTGTCTTACTTTGGTAGATATATATATATATAAGAGATCGAATGTAAGATAGTTAAAGAGAAAACTAATCATATATAGATAATCATGATAATATAAAAAAACTCATCATTTGAACTATCATAGATTTTTTCAATATGAAAAATAAATTCACAGAACCTCAAGAAGACAATGAAAACAAAGTAAGTGTATGCATTCCAAAGTATTTCTTGTTCTTCTTTCCCTGTTGATTAATGGGAAGAAAGAAAATAGAACAAAAGGAGAAGAAGTGGGTGGAGTTGGTTTAGAAGAAGTGGAGTAGTTTATTTATAGGATAATTGTAATGCAGTAAGAAGTCATTCATTATGAGAAGTTAATAAACCGTTGATAAGAAGTTGTCATTAATTTGAAATTCAAAAATCATCAATCAGATAAGGATTAGGATCAATTCAAATTAAAAAATAAAAAATAAAAAAATATAGATTTTGTATATTTTTAAATTTTCAAATTTTTCTGGGGGAATTTTATTTTAAAAATTGATACCGGGAAACGAATTTTATGTGTGACTGTCATTTGGAACATTTCTGAAAAAATATTATTATTATTATTATTAGTTAAGTTTGTAATTTTTATTTTTATAATAATTTAAATTTTGAAATTATTCCTTAAAATTATCCACTAATTGAATTGCTCCTTAAAATTATCCACTGACTAACGTGGAGCAATTATTATTATTATTATTTTTAAAATTTTAAAATTAATAATCACACTCATGTTCTGCAATGTTTATTTTTTGTTTTCCAGATTTAGATAGTTAAATTTTTTAGTTATTATCTTATATAAATTTTGAAAATTATAAAATGATTATATCACGTTAATTTTAAGTAATTTTTTAATAAATAAATTTAATATTTTAATTTTGAATTTAAGATAATTACAAAAAGTTGATTTTATTATTTAATCCTATTACATGTAATTAATAATTTTAATTATTTAAAAATCCTGTTTCCTTTATCATATTAGCATGTTCCTCCATTCAACTTCATTATTTTTGTAATGTCGATTCTTCTCTTCTCTTACACTCAATTATTCATTTTCTTCTTCATAAAAAAGTGCAATTGCTCCTCCGCCGCCAAATAAAGATCATAAAAGCTATTATATTACAACAACCCTTTTTCTACCTTTACTTCTTCACTGCTTCACAATCACGTTACCGAATGCTAATGTTCATTCTTCTCTCAATCGGTAATCTTTTTCCTCCATCACCTGACTAAACTTTTTAGGTGAATGATGCCGTATATAATTTTTTACATGATTTCTCTCTCTAAAATTATACAATTTTCTTCTTAATGATTCTCAAATCTCATCCGTTCTTTTTCTGATATCGGGGAATTTGTTAGTGGCGAATTCAGGAATTAAGCTCAGGGGTTCGAAATTTAAAGAAAAAGTTCATGTGGTAATGTAAGTCCACGGTGAACGTAGTAACCCCTACATGCTTTTTGTACAGGGTATCTCATTAGTTGCAAAATTTAACACCAAACTAATAAAATATATTGAGAATAAAGCTACGTTGATAAAAAAATTAGTGGATCAGTCGTATTACATAAGTTAATTTCTAAAACACGTGAAAATTAAAGGATGAAAAAGAAAGCGAGACGGAGAAGAAAAATATTTACCTTAACTTGTTAAATTTATGTTATTTTATAGTACCGCATTAAGCATTTCTTCCTACTTTTACCCTGCTTCATTGAACATTCTTAAAAAATTTCTTCTTGAAAAAGAGATGATGATCCAAGCCCAAAAGTTGAGACCAACTCCATGCGTTAGAAAGGGTAAAAAAAGAAGAGGAATTGTTGCGCATGAGATTCAAACCCATAACGTAAAAGCCACTGGTGAATCCCTTAACCATTAAGCTAAAGCTTCTTACTTATTTTCAAGGGGTTCATTTTAATATATGTACACATAAAATCAGAATTTGACCCAGTATGAGTTATTTATATTTTGAGGTTTTAAAGTAATTTTCTTTACTATTGAACTTTTATTGTCTGTAATCGCCATTTGTTTTTTGGGTCATTTCTTATAGGATTTGAATATGCATGTACTTTTTTTTCTGTTATACTTATTCATGTTTGGATTCAGGTAGTCAGAATTTGTAGACAATAAAATTCGTGTCGAGAAAATAATAATCAAGAACGGAAAATTATGCAACAATCGTATTTATTATTTCAAAGTGCGAGTGTTACAATCTTTATAATTTCTTTGAATTTGTCTTTTCAAATATAAATTCAAGAGCTCTTGAGTTTGTCTTGAACTTAATCTTGAATTCAAGGGCTTTAAAACTTATTTTTGGATCTTCGATGAACTTGACTTTGAACTTTATCTTGATCTTGACTTTTACTTGAATTCAAGGGTTTTGAACTTGTTCTTGAATCCGATGGTCTTGATCTTGATCGTTCTTGAACTTGAATGCTTGGATTCTTGAACTTGTAGCTTATAGAGAATTTTATGGCGTTTGTACCACGGGTTTTCTCTAGTTTCTTGTTTAGAATTTTTTGATTTTTCTTCTGAATTATGAGAACCTCTATTTATAGTTTTAGAATAAAGGAGTTGCGATTAGAACAGATTTCCTTCGGCCAATCAAATTTAAGTGACATGACAAATGGGCTTCATGGAGCGGGATTGTCATTTTTGACACATGTCATAATCCTATTGACTTCTTGTTTGACTTGGCATGCCACGTCATTTGCCACGTGGCATAGAATATGGGCTTCTAGGATGAGATGAAATTGGGCTTAGCAAATTGGGTTCATCTATTGTAGCCCAAATCATTTAAATTGAATTTTAATTAAATTCATATTTATTTGACTTAAATAATTAGCCCAATTATATTAACCCAAAATATTTATTTGTACTAATATATTCATGAATTTAATATAATTCGAATCATTTTATAAATATATATTTGATAAATTTTAAATGATTACACTTCCCATAATAAGAAATTATTTTCAATATAAGAAATCATCAAGTTTGGAGTCTATACACATTAAAGAACGACTCGGATCATAGTTTGGAAATTTGAGGCGCTACAATAGCTCCTTCCAACACCACCATCACCATCACCATCCACCCTTCTCTTTGTTCTCTTTTCTTCAACGACTTCACCACTACGATATTCATTTGAAAAGTACCATTACATTTTCGGAGATGAGAGAAATATCACTGTATATAATTGAATTTATTTAAGCTACAAACAAAACAATTTAGAAATTCCTTTTTCATAAATGAATAATTTATTCATTGAAATAGCTGAATTCCATTATTAACCATTGAAATTGAAGAATATATGGTGTTGTTTAATTTGTATCTCTGCAAGTAGTTCATATAGCATAACGAAACATTAATCACTATATACATATGTGCCTATGGAATATGTAGATTTTGCTCTAGACATTGTAACTCAGTACCATTGCTGCATCATACACATACAGTTTCTCCCATGTAGGTATGTATGTAAATGGTTTTTGGACTGACTTCTCCTTTCAAGAGCTTGTTGACGACGCAAATGTATGCAAAAGTACCCGATAAGAATCGGGTTATCAGAATAAACAAGAAAATAATGTGGAAGCAAAATTATAAAGATTAAAGACAGAAATTGAAAGATATGTGAAATTCAAGAATAAATCCCTAATTTCAAGATAAAGTACTAAGAACCCTAATTGATCTTAGTATTCAAAATTAGCAGATTAAGACTAATTATGATACTAATAGAGTCAATTCAAGAACTTAGATCAAAGTGATCGACCCCTATTACGAAGAAATCAGAGACAACAATTAGTATAAGACTAATCACATTCTTTAATTTACTAATAGAAACCAAAAATATCAAATTAAGAATTAATCTTACCTCTTAAAGCGTCAGCTTTTTGGACTCTTTTATTGGGCTTCGTGTGGTCCAATCATCTTTCTTTTGGACACCTCTTTCATGATAAATATATTCTTGATTTTGTATTTAAGTTTGTCAATTTTAGTACAAGTAGGCTGACATGGATGCTATTAGTACCTCTAGCCATCATTTCCACATCACGCTCCATAAGATAAATACTTTGCAGCTGGACTATCCTTGTGAATGCTACCTGCTGGTGAAATATGGTCAGTGGTGATACTATCACCAAAGTTCAATACTCATGTCCATGCAGTATGGTCAGTTCATGAGTTTCAATCCCATGCATATATAGAGAGATTGGACGATGGGAAGACCGAGAGTTGATTCATTTCTCAGGGAGCACACTTGACTGAACAACCTATGTATAGGAGAATTGCTTTAAGTTATATTTCAAGTTAATTCATTGCTTATTGAGGAACGCAAAAATTTAATACTTATGCTATTTCTTTATATTGCTAGGCCATATATCCTTTCAAGTAAACATTTTTACCAGATCTTTTCCAATTCCAATAGCATCCTTCTCCAAGTCAGTCAATGTCCACCTGAAAATATAGTCAAAAGGATTTCAATTACAAACATATACAAGCATCATATCTCATGGTTAGAAGCTATATATGTTGCTCGAACTCTCCAAAAACACACTACGACTTAGCAGCAAGATAATTAGCTCTTGTCTTGTTATAAGAGGGTGAACACGTACGGCCTTCAAAATTCAGATTTCCAGAAAGCACAGCTGCACTACAATGTCTGCAAAAGAGTCCATCCCATGAAACATCATCAACGTCATAGACAATCATTTTTTCTTTCTCAAGCTGCAGCCATGTGAAAGTAGTACAACATAGAGCACCATGTGAAAGTAGAGTGCTTAAAGAAAAAATATCATTTTAAATGAGCAGCCACATGATGGTACCTGGTGAACGAACCAGGAGGAACAACAAGCAAGCATGTTGTGAAAGGAAAAAGAGGTTTCTAGGAACCAGCCAAAGGATTGATCACTTCCTTCATTGCATCACGAATAGATGCGAGATCAACGACAGATCGATGGAACTCCAATGAAATCATTATAACACAAGTTGCCTTGGTGCCCCAGTCTAGGATCTTCTCAACATCATCTTTGGATACATGGAAATTATCATAAAATATTCTGCTTGACAGCAAGGCAAAATTATTTGAGTGCATATCAATCCTTGGACTGTAGAATTTCTAGTTCTAGTTACAGTCAATCAATCCTTACAAGTCCGTCATGGTTAGAATTAGATAATAAGTTCCTATCCCAATCCCTCAAACCAAATTGTTTTAACAACATGATAGCCCAAAAACATAAATTCATACCCAATTGATTTTTAAAAAGACAGTTAAGATATGTCTATGTCATTGAAAAAGAAGAAAAGATTCATACATAAATTCGTAGACAATTGATAAAAAAAGAAATCTATGCTATTGAAAACGATCGATACGGGTGATACCATTTGTTCCCACTTCTTTCTCCTTTGCATGCATCCGCTTAATCGCTATTAAATCTCCGATTATATGCATAACTAGCATAAAAAGAATGAAACTACTTAGGTCTCTACAACAACCGCACGCACCACCACCTTTGGTAGCCATTGTGACTTTGGTAGCCATTGTGATGTATCTGCCCGCTTTCGCCATTGCCATACTAATTTGTCTCTGAGTCATAGTCATCGATTTGGCCATACTAATTTCAATAGTCATCGATTTGGGATTCACTACAATATGATTTGATAATACACTCTTTCTTTTTATTGCAATAACACGATCCAAAAACAATATGATTTGATACTACACTCTTCAACCCATGTTGAGCCATAGTGGGATTCACTACCCTATGATTTGATAATACACTCTTCCCTGCTATTGCAATAACACGATTAACCCCAAAAACTCTATGATTTGATACTACACTCTTCAATCCAAGTAGGTATCTCTGAGCCATAGTGATCGATTTGGGATTCACTACACTATGATTTGATAATACCCTCTTTCCTGTTATTGCAATAACAGGATTAACCCCAAAAGCAATATGATTTGATACTACACTCTTCAACCCAAGGGCAACACGATTGAATTCTCCCATTGACATTCTCACAATAAACCTAAAAACAAAATACTTGATATAAAATATACCGTTTTCAATACCCTTTATATAAACAACATATCATATATAAACCTTTTTCTTTTTCCAAATCCTATTTGAATGAGATAATGATTTACAAATCCAATTACTAATGGGACTCATCTAGTTTTTTCTAAATATACGAATCCTTATGAAACACAATAAAATAAGTAAAAATAAAAGTTTAATTTGGAAGATTACAAATATATATTAAAAACTACCCATTAATAAAAAGACACAATAACCTCAATCTCATCTAGCGCTGTGAACACCGTTCAGTTCCCAATTCTTGCCGCTAGTGTTGCCGGAAGAAGGAGATTCAGCGCCATAACTATTTTAAGGTAATTTTCTTGTTCAATGTTTGATTTTTCTTTATGAAGTAAGGCTTGACAAATCCATAGAAGAATTCTATCTTTTGTAAATTGAGGAAAAACCCATGAAATTGAATTTCAATATAGGATTCCTTCTTTGATGAAAAACCCATGAATGAACACCCAATTTTGGTCTTACTTCGGCCTTCATTACAATTGAAATGGTTCTTAGTTTGTTTTCCTTCAATTGTCAGTTGGGATATTATCTACATTTCTTGGACAAGATTATCAGTTTAGTAGACTTACATCAGGAGAACATAAGTTGATGTTTGTCTATCATTTATCCTTCTTTGATGAAAAAAATAATATAGGATTCTATTTTGTTATAGATTTTGATTTGATTTTAATTTTTTTGGACTATTTTTCAACACTCCTTTCATGGCCATTGAACTCGAACTCTCTCTGATTTTCTGATTTGCCTGCGTAGCAACTTTCACATCCCAACTACCGTTGATTCGAATAATGGAAGCTCCGATGAGCAAAGGTATCAATTGCATAAAGAAAATGGCTTTGATTGTAAGAGCATACATTGCTCCTGCCAGATACTATTTTATATAAAATTCCAAGTTTTCTATTTTTCTAATATAAAGAAGATACAATCTCTGTAATGCCAAATAATTTTTTAGATCTTTCAAGACACTTTTTTGGGATCATTTTCACTTGGTATCAATACATTGTTAATTAGAGCCATAGTAATTGCATGCTGCCTATCCAAGTTCCTAATTCTCTTTGTCTAACTCATGCTTCTCTTTTTTAGATGAATGTCAAGAAAAAATCACATAACAATATTTGAGCTAACATTTAAGTTTACTTTCATATGTATCTCATAGGTATTTTCTTTTATGACGGATAATAGTGAATACAAGTTGGATCCCGGTCCACTTGAATTGGATGTATTAACGGGACAACTCACTCATAGATCACATGATATATGGGAAGGAAGTTCTAATATGATTCTTAATACGAGGAGAGAAAATGGAAATTTTTGGAAGCTCGTAGAAAAATATCCTATCCATCCACGAGTTTTTGAAGTGATTAGATTATGTGGATTGTATGGTGTTTACAAAGCTAATCGGCTGCTATCGATCGCAGTTTGATCACTGCATTAGTTGAGCGATGGCGTCCCAAAACTCATACTTTTCACTTTAGGACAGGTGAAGCAACAATCACCTTACAGGACGTAGAGGTGTTGTATGGATTACCTGTGAATGGTGATCCAGTACTTGGTAATGAGACGATAAAGACCATAGGGGATTGGCAAAACATTTGTCAAAGATTATTAGGTTTCATTCCATCTCGTGAAGACTTCAAAACAAATTCCCTCAAGGTCGCTGCATTTAATGCATACATGCTAAGCCAACCAGAGTTACCGAACATGGCAACGCAAGATATGATCAATCAGAAGGCCAGATGTTACATATTCTAGATGATTGCGGGTATGTTGATGGTGGATACATCTGGTGGTTATTTGAAGCTTATGTACTTGCCTATGCTTGAGGACATCGATAAAATTGGGTCTTATAGTTGGGGGAGTGTGACCTTAGCTTATTTATATCATTTTCTTTGTAAAGCCTCACAGGCTACCCAAAATGAAATAGCCGGATTTCTACCATTACTTCAGGTATACCTAAAAATTGTACAAATTATTTATTTGTATTTCTTATAATTTTCTAGTTTTGAAAGATGTAAACTCTGATTTGTCTCCATAGCATTATTGGATGATGGAAACTTTAAAAGATGTAATCTTAAAACTTTTTTCTAATAGATTTGGGCATGGGAGAGAGTCATTGTCCTCAGTCCTCAGTCCTCAGTCCTCAGATAGTAGCCAAGAAAGATGTGAGAACTGCTTTTGTTGATTTTTCTAGGGGTCACATGCTACTAGATGGTTTGCGCATCTTAGTTGGACGAATACTACCAAGCATGTGTTGAAAGTTTATAGGGATGCCCCTGACTCTATGATAGAAGAACAGGTAAAATGCATATCATTTTTATTTTTTTTATAAAGATTGTAAATGTAAAGACTCATTTTATTTTTTTCCTTTTTCATGTAGTTTATTTGGGAACCATATCCCGATGACTTGATTGAGAGTCTTCTTGTCTATTGTCACGCTGGACGAAACATATGGCGGGTTAGAGTTCCAATCTTTTGTTGGAATGTAGTCGAGGTTCATTTGCCAGATCGTGTTATGAGACAATTTGGATTGCAACAAGCTATTCCAACTCCGTTTCCATTTGATTCCACACACTTTCGTCATGATCGCCGGGGAAGACCAAATACAAATTGGGAATTGGAACATGCACAATGGTTATCACTTTGGAACCAACGGCTCCAATATAGTTGTGATGCACCGGTCAATCATGAACCATTTCGGTATGATGACCCCTACCTTATTTGGTTTAGGCGCATTACTCGTCTTGTTATTGGTAATCCTAATTCGCGTCCTCAAAGTCAACAAGGTTATGTGCCTAATTCAACGGCATATGAAACTATGGTATGTGTCACCTCATTTAATTGTTCTTACTTAATTGATATTTATGGTACTTTTACTTAATATAGGATACTTTTGATAGTTACTAAAGCTACTAATTAATTTTATTAATGCATATATACATGTACAGTAGCATGTCTACTTTGAGAGTGGGCAATTGGATTGGTCTTTTACTCCTTAAAACAACTTAAATGCATAGGGTCTGTATGATTTGCAAATGGGTACAGGGATCTTGAACTGCATATTTGAGTTGTGGATTTTTTTGTAATGTTACCATGTTGTGAACTTTTTCTGTCAAAGGCCAAGTTTGAGTCGTGTGGTGAGATTTTTGAGTAAAAGAAGGTGTTACTCTTCGAGTTTTGGTATCATTATTTTGGTATACATTAAAGAAAAAAATTGGATTGATTCTCGTGGTGAATAAGTGTCTCTAAATATTAAATTCTAAACTCAATTATAAATGCCTCCTTTGCTCTTAGGTACGCCATATTCATTCGATGGTTGATGAAGCTAAAATACTTGGTGATAATCCATCATATGAGGCCTTATACATGTTTAGAAAAATGGTGCGGGATCAAAGTTCTGATTGTTTGAAATATGTCCATGAGGCTGATAGGGTTCATGTGTCAGCCGATTATAGAAGAGATATGGTATAACCTATCCAGTTACATTCCCCAGTTCGTAGGCGAAGAAAAGGTGGTGTTGCTGGTAGCAGAGAACGTGTTGTTGAAAGAGGACAAGCACATGTTGAAATGGATCAGGCCACAGAAAAGGCCCAAGCAGTCCCAGAAGATTATCAAGCAACGTCTGATTATAATATTGGTTCCATTTCAAGAGACTGCACTCATGAATTCACTCAGGCATCAAATATGACATATCAACTGTCACAAACAGATATCATGTCATATGTGACGCCACGGAATCTACAAATATCAAGTCATCCAAGTCTTTCATCACTTGAGAATGTCGTTGGTAATTATCAACCTCAAAATTTTGAGAATGTCCCAAACTTTACCTCATCGCCTGTGCCAATGATCATTGAGACCCCTGATGCTATTAATAATTTAGAGGACCCGAATAATCAAGTGGATGATAATGATCCAAAGGATGCAAATGAAAGTGATGATACGAATAATCAAGATGGTGAACCATCAAGGAGGGAGAAGCGTAAAATTAAACTTAAGCCTTGTGGGACATGTAATATCCTACATTTTATTATTTTTGGCTTCACTCTCCTTTTGAATAATAGAACATTTATATATTTTTTTACAGGTGGCCACTATGCTATCCAACATGTCAAAAATAAAATAAAAATAAGTAGTGAAAAATTGTGGTGCCGCTGAAAATTGCAGCTAGTAATGAAAATTGATGTTGGAGTTGATGACTACATAGCAGACTAATTTTAGTATTCTAGTTGCAGTAACTTAGCATTATAATCACTGCTTGGTCTGGGTATTTACTTGCATTTTGTGAATAGAGTACTTTAATGTCAAAAGTATAAAGCCTCCAAAATGGATTTGTGAATCCGAATCTTCCCCATTGAATCTAAAAAAGTGAAAAGTTTGGTGGTAGTGTAAAGATTGGAACTTTATTTGGTTTTGTTTTGGAATCTTGAAGTAAAGAGTTTGGTGGTAGTGTAAAGATTGCAGTTTTCTTTGGTTTTGTCTTAGAATCTTAATTTATTGGTAATTGGACTAGTGGGTGTTTTCTATTTCCTTGTTTAGTTCATTATTTGGTTTATTTTACCAGTGGGTGTTTTGTATGTTCTTGTTTTAGTTCTTCGTTTGGTTTATTTTCTTGTTGTTAGAACGTATAAGAAGTGATTTGGCGAAAAATGGTTGCATTTGATTGAATTGATATCCTGTTTTGTGCAGAATTGTGAGATTGATGATTGGATCAATGTGTGAACTGTACAAGAGTGAAAAGAAGTGTTTGAAACGTTCGAGATCATTTTCAAGTGAGACATACAGAATCATGAACTTGGTCATGAATATTTGAACAACTTGAAAAATACAATTGATGCCATACAAATTAAAATGAAGCAAAATACATAATTAGAGTTATTTGAAAGTAAAAAAATATATTTAGACTACCCACTTAAGTTTGATTTCGAGTTGGACATCTACGCCTATCATGCCCGATTTGTCTACACAATCCACAAGCCCGCCCATATACTGCAGGATCACGATCCATCTCATTAGGAATTCTAGTAGTCCTTGATCGATTGGGACGACGATAGAATTCATTACTTCTCATTACAAAAATTGGTATCTAAGTTAGTATGACCTGTTGTAAGCCCTTCAGTCTCACATCTATGATTATTAAAATACTTTTCTATCTTCCAAAGACTACCTCCAACCTTCCGACCTCGAAGAAACCATGGACAACCCAATGAATCATAAAACCTGCATCTCACAGTCCATATGCTCTTAGTTGATATTACAACCTTGAATTCTTTATTTTTGCGCAAACTCCAAATTTTCACAGCTCGTTTCAAGTTAGCTTTGCTGCTAAAACACATCTTTTTTTGCGTCATCGGACCAAACAGAACAATATTTTATTTCGAATTCACGAGTAGAGATAAAAATATCTTCCTCGTTCTCCAATGTTGTAAAGTAAGGTATATCATTATTTTGCATTTCAGATACATCATGATCAAATTGATTTTGAAGATTTACCCCACAATTATTTTGAGGTAAATCTCCAATATCTTCATCGTTTTCACTTTCAATGGCTTTACTCTCTCCATCATCTTCTGAAGGTTCATCCTCCTCCGAATTTTCATCACTTCTTTGAGCATGTGCATCATTACACAAATCAAAGGTAGCTTCATCTTCTCTGTAGAAAATAAAAGCTAATTTCATGAAATACATAAAATGAAAATAATTAATTATTCATGCTACTAAATAGAATTAGTATTTTTTATATGAAAAGATTACTCTACCTGGTTTCATATTGGGCGTGGCTACTCTCCATATGTCTTTGACTACATGAACATTCAACAATTGATCGATTTTCATGTTCGTTAAGGCCTACACCAAATGATTGATGGATACCATGTGTTGCACTGTATGCATAATAAGGCTGACTGATTGTGGCAAATCCATAATTTTGAGCCAATAAATTCATATGATAACCATGTTGATCATTCATTCGAAATAGATTATCTTGATTTATTGGTCTAATCTTTATATACATCTCCAAAAGATTTATATCAATCTTGTTCAAAAATTTCTGAGGAATGGCAAAAAATTGTAGCAAAGATTGGTCATTCTCAAT
>JAJOOO010016580.1:0-36572 GCA_029582685.1 Solanum piurae | reverse complement strand
GTCCTTTTAGCGGTTGCAAACGTTAGAACTCACCTTGTTGCTACTTGCCGGACCAAGGAGGTAATCAACAAGAAAAGAATTATCAACATAGATTTAGTGTGATACTATCTAATAGGCTAGTGTCGATTGGTGTAAAGTAATAACTAAGACAAACATCGATTATGACGTCTAATATGAGGTAAAGGTAAGGGTTAGTAAATTATACACACGTAGCCGGACCAAGGTGTGGGGTGAAATTCTCTAGATGCCGGACCAAGGATTTAGAGATACCTAACTTATCACTTTGCATGTAGTGCATTAGGACAGGATTGCTATTACTAGGATTACTGCGTTATGAGCTTGTGGGGAAAACACGTATACCCTAGTTATTTCTCTCATCTTGATAACAACCAAAACTAATTTGTGATTACTGATTACTCATTGAATTCTTATAATTTGTTTCACAAACCCCCCCTTTAATTACTTGTTTTTTTTGGAAGTAATTTGACTAATTGAATATAATTGTATGTTAAAGTAAAGTCTAAACCATTTTTCCTAGTGGGATCGACCCCAACCTACAAGTTGGGTTCTTTACTTGATAACGATCGCTTATGCTTCTTTAGGGAGGTGTAATTTGGGCGTATCATCCGTAGGTCCGGTCGTGGGTCGACACTTAGAGGAATTTTTTGGGGCTTTCTGGGGAGTGTTGTAGGTGGTCATCCATGGACCACCAGCACAGATCGTGGGTCACCCTATGGTCCGTGGGTTGCACCTGTAGCTTCTAAAAATCTGCATTTTGGTAGTTCTAGCATACGGGGTGTTACAGGCTAAGTCCATAATTTATTTAAGACCCTCTATTATTTGGCCCATGTGTGAAAAATAAAATAATGAGAGTTAGCACCTTATAATTAATTTGAGAAAAAGAAAAAGAAAAGGTCGTGGAAACCTACTTGCAGAAACCGGCGGCTGGCGTGAAAGCTGGCTACTTCACGTTCAGCTAAGAATTTACAATACCTTAATTTATGCAATTGTGAATAGGAACAAAGGTCATAATATAATAATTATCATTCTCATTATTATAATAATGCTGGAAAAGGGATAGGAGAGAAAAGCTGAGTTGCAAAATTAATTATCCAACTTTGTATATGTTGTATTGATTTAGAATTGAGGAAATTGTAGTGCCAATCATGGGGTAATTGTGACAAAATAATTGTGGAGTATATCCTTAAATAAATTGAGATTTTGGTCTAACTATTTTATACAATGGATCGTACGTATGCATAATGATTATGGATCTAGTTTTGGTTTCACAATTATCTTATAATTATCATATTATGATTCAAGTTTTTATATATTGGTTATCAAATTAAATAGTAGGTGTGTTGTCTAAATGTATTTATGATTTTAAATTTTGGTATATTAAGATAGGTAATTAATTATACGGTTTGTATTATATTAATACCACTACAATTATGTCAATTGGAGGGATAAAGACTTAACCCTAAGCTTGAAACTTAGGAACGTGATTTTTGGTTTGAGTGAGTTTTTGGGTTTAGGCTAAATCTATAGTAATATGGGTATTGTTAGTTTCAAAACCTTATTGTGATTATTTACTTGAATAGATTGTATTGATTTGGAAGCTCAACGAAAAGGGAAGGCTCAAGTCTCAGAGTGATTTTTTGGTTATTTGAGGCAAGTGGATTTATAAACCCTTGTTAAGGGTATGGAATTCGTGTATTTCCTTGTAATATGTGTTTGGGGGTAATGAGACTTCGTGATGGGTTGACTTGTCCAAATTGATTAATTCTAATGATAAAAAGGGGTATTAAAAGGCAATGTGATTAATTATTGGTGTGTGATGTATTGAGAATGGTTTGAAAGGCTTATTGAACCATTGTGTTGTTGTGAATTGTGCATTATTATGAAAATGGTCATCTCCTCATTATTTGTGTGAACATGTCATTTGCATTGTTCTGAGACATGATTGTGACAAGTGTTATGTGAATTGAGAAAGAGTATGAAATTAAAGAGGATGTACCATTTCAAGGGACGTGACGCACGCCATGACAGATACTATATTTTGAGGGGCGTATCGCACGCCGCAATGGATTCTATTATCGAGGTATGTGTCGCGCGCCACGATGGATGCACGGACAGATATATCCCCCATGGGTCCCGGACTAAGAGACATCGGGTGTGTATCGTTAGGTCAGACATGCATCACTATACTTGACATTGCATTGCGCATTTTTATCATTGATGAACCTGATCTTATGTTTTGTTGATCTTGTGAGTGCCTTTCTATGGAAGTTTTGATTGATGAGTATTGAATTTGTTGTTGAAGATATGTAATTTGTTAGAGTGTTGTTGTTGAGCTGTGTGTTATGGAAACTGTAAACTGTTAGGTTGGGCTGGTTTTATGCAGGTTGTAGTTGTGGAGGTTCGGATGGGTTGTAAGTAGTACTCGTATTCTTTTTCCTTAACTTGTGTTTAGAAGTTTACTTGTTGAGTACTGTGATGTTTGGTACTCACCCCTTGCTTTTACAAATTTTGTAGGTTACGAGCCTGAATCTTCGTGATACCTTCTACTCTCTTTGTTTTTGAGGCTTTCTATGGAGATTTGTGAGGTAGCGGTTTGTCATCTCAGCGGACCTTCTCACTCTTATTTATGATTTTCTTTTTACTTGAAAGACAATGTCATTTGGGACTTGCATATTTTATTTCAATTCTAGTATTTACATTAGAGGCTTGTGCACGTGACAACTAGGTTTTGTGGATTGAATTAAGTTGACTTGTTATTCGGATTAGTAATTGTTATTGGACTTTTATTTTTATTTTATTTTCGCACTTTATTGAAATGATTGGGTTTTAGGATGACTTGTCTTGGTGGGATAAGACGAGTGCCATCATATCCATTTTTGGCTCGTGACAAATGGTATCAAAGCCCCAGGTCATAGGTCTCATGTTTATACAAGATGAGTCTAAGTAGACTCTCGAGGATCGGTACGGACACATCTGTATTTATCTTCGAGAGGCTATAGTGACTTTTAAGAAAAATCTTTAATTTTTGAATCTCTATCGTGCGTCCTTGGTCCGATTTGATTCTTCTCGCTTCACTTTATTCACTCTCACTTATAGTGATGACTCGTGCATAGTTCCTCATGTGAGCAGTTGGTGTGTCGTGTAGGACTTGAATGTTAGACCTAGTACTACGGTGAAAGTTATAGACTTATGAAAAAGATGTGTAGTCGGATTTGAAATGTTCAGTGATTCATAATGTTCAACAATTTGAAGGGGTTGAGTAAGATGATATCTCGATGATGCACTTTGAAAATATTTAAATGATGAGGTTCAACAGTGGTTTGAGGGACTTCATGAATGTGTTATCTTTTCAGGTTAGCTACCCAGGAGAGGGAATAATACTTGTGTGGTATAGGCAATATCTTAAGTGGTTCGACAATTATAAGTGAATGACTAAAAGGATAACTAAATAATGAACATTGTAACTTTGGAAAATACAGTTAGTTAAGTTGTGGTAACATATATGGGTTGCTTAGCGAATGATGAAAATAATGTTGTACCAGTTGAGGTCAGAATCTCTACTATAATTTTATATATTTAGTCTATATCATAGAGGGTCATGATGCGACTGCTACAATGGTACTAATTCTTACTTGGTTAGAGTTATAGAGTGTGTTACTCCTGCTATCAACCTGATGTATGAAGAGATGTATATCACTTTGGATGAGAGACCGAATAGATTTGACAATATTTTGCAACTACTCAATTGATAGAAATGTGTGGGCTATTTGGGTACGATCTTTTCAATAGATATGAGGTATTCTAATGGTGGATCTAACAGACTTTCACGGTGTGATACTAGTTGTGTATGGAAATGGATACGTCGATTGTCAAGTAATAATACTAACTACCTGAGGAATTATCAGTTCTATCACATGCTCATATAACTAGATTTGATGTTGCATTCACGTTTGAGAAACTAACTAGTTTGTTACTACGGACTCTTGGGTTAAACATTATTTATAAGGAAGCATTTAGTTGTGTATCTTTGGTACGGTATTCATGTGTTTAAGTTGTGAAGGGTATCTTGAGGATTTTAAATGAGTGGTGATTTCATTGTAAGCTCCAAGGGAGTGGATTGATATCGGAATGAAAAGCTTATGGGTAAAGAAAATTTTCAAAGAGTTTACTTGTGTGAAGGCAATTAAGAATTTTACTAAGAAAGTGCATATAAGGAAAAATTGAGTGAGTCCCTGGGATGGTTGGAATAGCTAGGTTTGGGATGTCATGTTGATGGCGAGGTTGAATTCGTGGTGATGGCAACGGCTAACTAAGCATGATGGTAATAAAGTTTTATGATGAATTATGGTTGGAATGCAACTATATGATAAGGTTTGTTGGTCAAAAGGATTTTGTATGGTAATGATGACTTTTGAGTATCTAAGGTTATGGTTTGCTACTATTTGATAAGTAGTGTGGTTTTATGGAAAGTTGTATGAGATGTTGGGACACCACTCGAATAGAATTGAAAGGAGCTAGAGCCATAATGGGAAGAATTAGTGGTATGTAGTTTAGCTTTCAGAATGAGGAGAGAACTAGGATATTTACTTTGATTGCAGGGGTTAAAGTTGTATCTTCAGAGGAATTTGGAGAATTGGATTCAGAGACACGTGGTTCCATCTGTTTTGCTCTTGTTAAGGTGATAATGTTACGTGTCATTCATAAGGGTTAAAAACTATTTGATAAAATTTGAGAAAAGAGTGTACAGACGTTCAACTCGAGTGTGATAATAAGTTTTTTTGTGGTTTTGAGTTTGGTAATGAGTACGGTGGAATTTTTAGCAAAGGATATGATAAGGTCACTGGAGAGGCGATCTATGATAAGCTATGATATGTGAATTCATAAAGATCTCCAATGTATGAGCTAATGCTGATAGAGAATGGGATTGTGTAACACTGCTGAGATCGAAATTCAAGTTTTTCATGGTGAGTTTATGTTCGTGGTAGTATGCTTTGTCAAGGTATGAATTGGAAAGGTAAGAAATGATCGATCACATTAAGTATTGAGCATTTGGAAGGACTTGTGCATAATTTGAGTCGTAAATTTGGTTTCTTTTGATTGTTAAAGGACCTAAGGGAGGTTTCACATAATGTTATGGTTTAGAAGATAAGTTAAAAATGTCATGGGTTGTTGGCCAAAGAATAATACTGGTGAGCGAGTTAGGAAAAAGGAACAAAATTTTGGTGTATTGAAGAGTTCAAGGTATTTGAAATATGTGTCATGGAAAGAATTTAAGAAAGCTGAAGGAATAAGACCCTTTATATAGACCTTTGGTAAGGAGTTGAAGGTCGTATGAATATTTGCCTTTGAGTTCGGATATGACTATGGGATGTGAAATGGTTCAGCACAGACTTACTAGGAGTTTATCGTCAACTTTTATAAAGATTGAGTTTTGATTTGGGTGACAAGCAATGATATGTGAAAGATTCTATGTGGTTATGTCGAGCTAGATTGTTCAAATTATGATAGGTAACTTATGGATGTTCAACGGTATGGACCTACACTTCTATATGATTAATGAGGATTTCGAGGGGATTGAAACTACTTTAATTTGTTGATGGAAATATACAGACTGTTGTGATGTGTTGCATACACACTTGATGATAAATAGAGATTATGTGCTTATAGTATATAGAATTATTGGAGTGACTAAGGATTTATCTGAGTTTGGCTTGAGGTATGTGATAGTTTGAAATGATAGTTGAAACATGGTATGTGAAAGTTTGCGTGAACTTGAATGTGGGTATGATTTAATAGCGCTTTATATCGATGAGTGGATACTATCAGATTTAGAATTAGTGCTATCAACCTTGGGTGGGATTCGTATTTGTCATGAAATTCTTACATGGAAAGAGAATGAGCCATAGTTCAAAACATTTGGAGGCTATAATATATTTGCTAAGAAGACATTGATACCAATGATGGTTTGAGAGTAAGGTAAATGGTTGGTGTGGTTATGATGTTTGTTGGTACTAAGTGTGTTGGTTTCAATGGGGTACTGTGAGAAGTGTGTGGGGTTTGATAAATTGAGTATTTGTAAGATTGTAATGGGGATCAAACTGGTTGATTGTAGGTGGCTAAAAATAGAGCGATGGAGTCAGATGAATGGAATTTTATTCATGTGAGCACTATGGAAGGAGTATCTAGTATTATTCGATCTTGGTTCTGTATATTCTTATGTGACCATCTACTTCATTTTGGATATGATTTGGAGCGTGGTTAGTTGTCTATGTCCACACATGTTTTCATTTTTATGGGTAGATCCCTAGTGGTGGATCAGATGTACCGATCCTGCAATGTCCTCTTGGTAGGATAGGATGCTTGGAAAGACTTGATCCTCTTGGTAGGATAGGATGCTTGGAAAGACTTGATCGTTTTCGATATGACATATTTGGTGTTTTCTTAAAGTAGTTGAAGTATTCCAGTGGTTTTACATGCACAAATTTGCTTATGAAAATTTATTGGAGAGCTGTCATGAAATTTTACAATTGTCCGACAGACTTAAGATTTATCTCATCATCGGTATCACGCTTTGGCTATGTGTGATTGAATGTGGGGACCATTGGGTCTAGTTTTATTGTTCTTAAGGTTTGTCTACAATCACAACTATTGATCTAAGTGCTCCGACAAGTGTTGTTAGAGGTTCTATATGCTTGAGTGTATCACTCGCTGGGTTACTTGATCATTTTCTTCTTTGGGTTAGATAAGTTTGATTCTCCTTTGATGAGTACCCAATATCTAAAGATTAGATGTTTATAACTTAGGCTCGTAAAAAGATTGTGCTGTGAAAAGGAAATCTTGATAAGATCTGTGATGGTTTGTGCATTATGAGTGTGTGGTGGTTGGTTCAAGTTCACTTCTGGTTGTAGCCGATATTGATTCAAAATGTTATCTTGGTTATGTGAGAAAAGATTCGTCATGATGGTTGTGTTAAGGTCTAATGGGTTTATGTTTAGATTGATTTCATGGGTTAGTCTGTGGCTTGATAATCACTCCTGATTTGTAGATATATCAATATTTGATTCGAAAGTTCAGTTCTTAGTAGTTGTTCTTTATGAAATGGTTTTAAAGAGGAGCTCACATAGAGAGATGAACACCGACTGGTAGGTCATAACTTAGACTTTTGGTAATGCCGGTTATTCTTCCTTCTTCTTCCTTATGTTCGAGGACGAACATGGTTTTTAGTGGTGGATAATGTAATGACCTGAAAAATCATTTTTGAATAATTTTGAGCTATTTGTTAATTACGATTATTTTGTGGACGGTTAATTTTAAATAATTAATTTTAGTTGATGGCTAATGGGCTAAGTCCATAATTTATTTAAGACCCTCTATTATTTGGCCCATGTGTGAAAAATAAAATAATGTGAGTTAGCACCTTATAATTACTTTGAGAAAAAGTAAAAGAAAAGGTCGTGGAAACTTACCAGCACAAACCGGCGGCTGGCGTGAAAGCCGACTACTTCACGTTAAGGTAAGAATTTACAATACCTTAACTTATGCATTTGTGAATAGGAACAGAGGTCATAATATAATTATTATTATTCTCATTATTGTAATAATGGTTGAAAAGGGATAGGAGAGAAAAACTGAGTTGCAAAATTAATTATCCAACTTTGTATATGCTGTATTGATTTAGAATTGAGGAAATTTTAGTGCCAATCATTGGGTAATTATGACAAATAATTGTGGAGTAAATCCTTAAATAAATTGAAATTTTGGTCTAACTATCTTATACAGTGGATCGTATGTATGCATAATGATTATGGATCTAGTTTTGGTTTCACAATTTTCTTATAGTTATCCTATTATGATTCAAATTTTGATATATTGGTTATCAAATTAAATAGTAGGTGTACTGTCTAAATGTATTTATGATTTTAAATTTTGGTATATTAAGATAGGTAATTAATTAGTAGGTTTGTATTATATTAATACCACTACAATTATGTCAATTGGAGGGATAATGACTTAACTCTAAACTTGAAACTTAATTACATGATTTTTGGTTTGAGTGAGTTTTTGGGTTTAGGCTAAACCTATAGTAATATGGGTGTTGTTAGTTCAAAACCTTATTGTGATTATTTACTTGAATAGATTGTATTGATTTGGAAGCTCAACAAAAAGGGAAGGCTCAAGTCTCAGAGTGATTGTTCGGTTATTTGAGGCAAGTGGATTTCTAAACCCTTGTTAAGTGTATGAAATTTGTGTATTTCCTTGTAATAAGTGTTTGGGGGTAATGATGGGTTGACTTGTCCATATTGATTAATTCTAATGATGAAAAAGGGGTAATAAAAGGCAATGTGATTAATTCTTGGTGTGTGATGTGTTGAGAATGGTTTGAAAGGCTTGTTGAAGCATTGTGTTGTTGCGAATTGTGCATTATTATGAAAATGGTCATCTCCTCATTATTTGTGTGAACATGTCATTTGCATTGTTCTGAGACATGATTTTGACAAGTGTTATGTGAATTGAGAAAGAGTAAGAAATTAAACAGGATGTACCATTTCGAGGGATGTGTCGCGCGCCGCAACGGATACTACATTTCGAGGGACGTATCACATGCCACAATGGATTCTATTATCGAGGGATGTGTCGCGTGCCGCGATGAATGCATGGACAAATATGTCCCCCATGGGTCCCGGACTGATAGACAACGGCTGTGTATCATTAGGTCAGACATGCATCACTATACTTGACATTGCATTTCATTGCATTGCACATTTTTATCATTGATGAACCTGATCTTGTGTGTTGTTGATCTTGTGAGTGCCTTTCTGTGGAAGTTTTGATTAATGAGTATTGAGTTTGTTGTTGAGGATATGTAATTTGTTAGAGTGTTGTTGTTGAGCGGTGTGTTATGTAAACTATGAACTGTTAGGTTGGGCTGGTTTTATGCAGGTTGTAGTTGTGGAGGTTCGGATGGGGTATAAGGAGTACCCGTATTATGTTCCCTTAACTTGTGTTTAGAAGTTTACTTGTTGAGTACCGTGTGGTTTGGTACTCACCCCTTGCTTCTACAAATATTTGTAGGTTACGAGCCCGGATCTTCGTGATACCTTCTATTCTTTTTGTTTCTGAGGCTTTCTGTGGAGATTTGTGAGGTAGTTGTTTGTCATCTGAGTGAACCTTCTCACTCATGTTTATGATTTTGTTTTTACTTGAAAGACAATGTCATTTGGGACTTACTTATTTTATTTCAATTCTACTATTTACATTAGAAGCTTGTGCACGTGACAACCAGGTTTTGGAGATTAAATTAAGTTGACTTGTTATTCGGATTAGTAATTGCTATTGGACTTTTATTTTTATTTTATTTCCGCACTTTATCGAAATGGTTGGATTTTAGGCTGACATGTCTTGGTGGGATAAGATGAGTGTCATCACATCCATTTTTGGGTCGTGATAGTATCACTCAAAGTTTTAAACATACTAGGTTCCTCATCCGCTTGAATTTCTAAAACACTATATATAATACAAACAAATTCAGACATAATAGCAAATTTCATACACTGATTTAACAAAGCACCAACCAATAAGTATGAGGAATAGGAAAATAATTTTTTAAAATTTTTTCAATCATTTCAGTAATATCCGTTGTATAATCTTCTTTAAGTTTATATTCACTAAACAATATAGCAAGGTCGGCTACATAAGCTAAAATACTACAAACAGTAGGATAATAAGCACCGGATAATACGACAGTAGCGGCATAATTTTTTTCTGAAAAAACAACATCATTAATTTTAACCCAATCAAATTCTTGCAACATGACTTCAGGAAATTTATATGCACATTGGTTAAAAGTTGTAGTTATAAGCACTCTATAATGTAGCAAGTTTTTAAAAAAATCATATGTAGAATTTCACCTAGTCTCTATTTCTTCGGGTATTAATCTTGATCTAAGATTATTTTCCTCACATTTTCTTTTAAATTCTTTAAGTCTAACCTTTCTATTATTTCCTTGAATAAAAGCAACAACATGCCTAACTTTTTCAATAGTGGGATCAAAATAATAAAGACCATATTTTACAATTAAATTATATGTATGACAAGCACATCTAAGATGATAAATATCATGTAAAAGAGGATTAGGCTCGACTTTTCATGAATCACTAGCAGCAATGTTGTTAGATGCATTATCAAAAGCAATACATAAAACTGTGTTCTAGACCATAATATTTTGCGAGCATAGCTATAGATTCAAAAATAAATTGTGTAGTATATCTACGGTCTTTATCATATTGAAATGCTAAAGTACATTTTTGCATGACAAATTCATTATCTATCCAATGACAAGTAATAGGTAAATAATTATTTTTATTTATAGCACGACCAAGATCAGAAGTAAGAGAAACTCTACATGGAAATTTGTTAATAACTAACATAAATAGTATGCATACTGCCCATGAAGTCGAAAAATATCTTATCGACAAGTACTTCTAGGAATACATTTAACCTTGGGATTACAAACTGATTGTATATAATGAATAAAAGCATCAAAAGAAGCAAATGAAAAAGATAGACAACCATAAGCTATCATTTTCGTTAACTCCTCACGATCCCTCATTGTATTATACGTTCCAATTAATTTTATGGTTTGTGGGACTAATCTACATGGACTAGTCCAGTAAAATCAATGCCTTGTTCTATTCGTTCTTTCCAATCAGGGTGTTTATCATCAAGATGCTAACCAAATGACATGTCCCACCTTTATTACCCCCGGTCTTATGCTCAAATAGTGTGCCACAAATACATTCAACTTTAGTTGTTCCGACTACTCGAGTAAAATAATGTCATACTAAACTAGTTTTTCTTTCTTTCTTTTACAGGTCACGGAGGTAGATTACAAGTTGTAGATTGACCATTACCGATAATAATAGCAAGACTAGTTGGTGTAACATCATCATCATCATTATCACTATTATTTTGTTTTACTTCTACCTCATTTTGTTCTTTTGTACCGTAATTTTCTTGTAAGTTACGTTCATTCATATCGTGTGCACCTACACCTATTTCTCCAATTTCACTAGGTGGTGTGTTAGGCATACGATCATAAAATTTACTTGTACTACCTCTATTGTAAATATTTTTTTTCTTACCACTACTATCTCTAGGACACAAATTTTTAACATTTCTACCCTCTTTTTTTTTTTTATCGTTTTCATTATGCAAATTAAAATAATACAAATTATAAACACAAAAATAATATGATTAAATATTCTAGAATTAATATAGTAAATAAAAGCAAGAGAAGGAACAAATATACCAAATTGCCAGAATAAGAAATTAATGAAAGAACCGTAAAATTGATGAAATGTTGAACACTTGAAAGTTTAAAACTTCCACTTGATATTGTTGATTGCAAAATATAATATAAAATTTTCATCACAAGAGAGAATTGAGAAATTGAGAGAGAAATAGAAGATTTGATGAAGGAAAAATAAAAAAAAGTGTTGGTATTTCTAGAAAAAAAATTGTGTACTAAAATTTTTATTTCTTAAAAGAAATGCCAGTTTGACCACTTTTTCAAAAAGTGGCCGTTGGCCTAACAACAACTTTCTAAAAATGTCGCCCAACGGATATTACCCAATTAAAAAAAAAAATTACTTATCGGGCTGGTCCGGGCCGATGCACCGGTGGGCCGTGTACCGGTCCCTTACCGGGCCAGCCTTACCGGCCTGGGCATAATTTTTATTCGGACCGGCCCACCCCACTATTATAATGGGCCGACTGCCGATCCGGGCCTTACTGGTCCTGAGCCGTTTCCCGACCGACCTTTATGGACCAAAATCGAACGGACCGGCTCAATTGACAGGTTTAATTATTGGCCTATCATGAGATACTTCTAAAAGTAAAAAAAAAAATCCAATTGAAGATTATTACAAAAATTTATCCCAAATAAAATTTGTGTATTGTGTACATTTGATATTAGTGGTATTATATGATGAAGATAATATTAATTCACACATGAGATTTTCCTTAGTTAAGATTTTCTTTTTCGTTTCCCGTTGATGTTATTAGCTCTTATATGTAGCTTCGGTTAATTAAAATTTGTGTGGTATATGTTTATTAAGAAAAAAACACCTACTACTTTTTTTATATCCAAAATTTGAATCTGATGATTTGGTCAATGACAAAGATATTCTAGTTATTGCACCACAATTTTTTGATATTGTTCTTTATTGCGACGATCTAACAAAGTTTCCTCCATGAATATTTTTCAAGTATGTCTCATAATCAGTGCTTTCAAAGGAATTTCTGTGGCGAGTCTCGGGATAGGACATACATAAAAGATTCCAGGGTGTTAATGAAAGGCGTAGATTCATAGGGCGTCCACCCTAGAATATAAGGGGTAACTCTGGAGAGAAAAAACGTAACTCCCGAACATAAAAATGTATGCCCCGGGCATTAAATTTAATTTCTATTATTTTTAAAGTATTTTTTTTCTATAAATCATATTTTTGTTATTATTTTAAAAATATTTCTACTTTATACTATCATGTTATCATGTTATTGTGACTTTTCTTAAAATATATAAATAAGGCAACTCTCATAGAAAATGATACTGCTATAAATAGTTTTTAAAATAATCATGTCTGAAGTTGATAAAATAGAAATTACATAGCACTATGTTCCGAGACAACTTAATTCATTGTTTGTCATTGCTTTTACATTTTTATCCTTCTTAATTATAATAGACACATATTAATCATTGCAAATATAGTTAGTTGAGGGTGGGAAGGACTAGTAGATGTGGAGATTGACTTGTTTATTATCATATTTTATGTGCTTAACCATTCTCAAATAATAATTATAATATTTTCTTTTCTACATTGTTGGTAATCTATTTAAACTTTTTTGCATAATTATTGAATAGTTTGATTTTTCTTATTTACTTAGTAATAAAAATATAAAATTGAGGATATATAAGATATACGTCTCGTAAATTCATGAGACTTTTACCCTATGTATTAGGGCTTTCTTCTAATCTCATGTTGCATAAAACATCTCGCCTTGCACCCTACCTTTTAAAACATTGCTCATAGGTATATCATTGTTACACTATCGTATAATTAATGAGGAGATCCTAAAGACCATCCCTTTAAGGATTAGAAATTGCCAAATTTACCTCTAAAGTGTTAGATGACTCTCTAAGCAGAATTGGAAGTAATTTGGGAGTTCCTATATATCTATGATGTTGATGATTGCACTAATTGTGGAAATAGACATAACTTTTATGAAGTTATTTGCAGAAAAAAAAAAAGTCGTGTAATAAAACTTTTTGTTGTAAGTTGTAGTGCATCAATGAAAACTTCTTTAGAAAATAACAACAACAAACAATTAGAATTCAGAAATTTTCTCATTTTCACAACATATTAATTAAGAATAACAACCATATTATGACATATCAAGGACTATATATGGAACAATTTGAAATGGATTTTTCTAAATTGTTTTTCTCTTTTTCTTTTCAAAGGTGGTGTTATGATGAAAAAATAAATTTCAAAACTTGAGGGTGAACTAGGAAATTGTTACATTAATTAAATGATTTAAATTCAATTGATGAATTAGAATAAGAAAAATGATTAATTGCCGATTCATCATCAAAATCAATAATAGCATTGGCAGTTAACATAAATTGCCACACACGGGATGTGGTGTAGCAGATGTGATTGCTTCTCTCTTAATTAGAGGATTTGAGTTTGAATTTTAGATATGAAAAAAAAATCCTTCAGAAAAAGCGTTTCCTCCCGAATGGGTTCTTACGCAACACAAATCTAAAATAATCAAACTCTTACAAAGGGACCGGATGGAAAACAAAAAACTAGTAAAAACATAAAATGACAAGGAACTTATTGTGCCACGTGGACCGTGATAAGCCAAATCAACCTAAAAGAATAAAGACACGTCTATTTGGTAATCAATTATTTTTCTCGTTTATTTTATTTTTGTTGGAAAACTTAAGAATAAAAGAACAATATAAAGAAGAAGACAAGAAGAATATAAGATAAGAGGAACAATATAAGATAGCTTTCTTTCTTTCAAGTGTTCACCAAATCTTCAAGTGTATACAATATGAACCCTTATGCCTCTATTTATAGTGTAACATAGAGGCATTCAAAAGGTTATTCATAAACATGAAATTAACATGATAATGGAGGAGGTTATGGAAGTGAAAGGTTACAAGAATAATTGTTATAAAGTTGGAGGTTATGGTTATCTTCATAATGGAGGAAAGTAATGAAGATAATGGGTGAGAGTAACTTCTTGGTGTAGTGGACATCCACACTATAATATTATATAACGCTCCCCCTTGGATGTCCTTAGATAATATGTCTCGTTAAGACCTTACTAGAAAAAAACCATGTGGAAAAAAATCCTAGTGAAGGAAAAAGAGTACACATATCTTTTAATACGCTTTGAATGTTGTCTCGTTAAAAACCTTACCAGGAAACCCCCAATTGGGATAAAACCATGGTTAAGGAAAAGAGTACAACGCGTAATTTTTTCCCCCGATAAAAACTTTACTAAATATCTCGGAGACGATGCATTTCAATAGTATATCACAACTTCTCAAATATTGATGTTGACAATCCTTAGTGAATAAGTTTACAAGATTATCACTTGAATGAGTTTTTGAACGTATATCTCACCATTTTGTTGAAGATCACGTGTGAAAAAGACTTTTGGTGATATATATTGTCTAATCTCCTTTGATTGTATCCTCCCTTCAATTGAGCTATATATCATTTTCGTATATGGTGGCTGAAATATCCGTTTCAAAAGAAAAACACATATTTTCTTAATATGATAGATCATGATTTCAACTAAACACACTCCCGACTTTCTTTATAGAGCAATATTATTTCTGCATGATTTGATTCTTTGAATGACAAGATTTTGTTGTGCCTCCATATATAAATAAATAGTCCATTTGTGATCTAGCTTTATGCGGATCAAATAAATATTCTGCATCTACATAATCAAATTATTTCTGACTCGGAGATTGATCATTTCAATTTTATTGACGCTCGTTTTTTCTTAACAAAGAAAATCACACATTGTTACACCCAAATCACACACGCAAGTGTACGTGGTCGTTCAAGTATTAAAGTGGCTCTTATAAAGAGGCGGGTACCGTACCCACAGGGACTCACAATTAGAATCACTTAATTTCTCCAAAACTTTCAGTTAAACACAAATGTTATCAAGATTACAAGATTGATTGATTTTATAATCTAAACGTTAAATTAGAACTAAACAAACACGATTCAATTTTAAGGTTTCAAAAAATGATTGAGTAAGGTCCAGGGCTGCAGCTCTTATCAGAATTCATGCAATTTATCTTTTTAAACGGATATTTATCACCTATCGAATCAATGATCACAGGGTTAAATATATGATTATGGTCTACCGACCTCTAACCGCCTACGATAAATGGCAACCTAACTACATCGTTGAATGGGGATAGGTTAGTCCAAGCATCGAGCATTACAATTTCTTCCTGTATAATGACCAAGCAAGGTTTCTAGGTATATCCCTATCCTAGATACAAATTAACTCTAATTATAAAGAGAAAATGATGCTTCTTATTCCCCACGCTCTATCCTCTTATTCCTCTCCCGAGTTCAATTCAGACAATATGTTTATTTCAATGGTGATAAGGCATGAAATACAAAATATAAGAACATAAGAAAGATTCATATGATAGTCAATATCAATTCCATAGAAACTCAATAAATTACCATCATCCTATAGCCACAGCCCTAGAACTAGGGAAATTAGCTACTCATAATAGTATTTTCGATCAAGCAATGTTTAAATACCATAAATAGATCGAAAGTAGAAGAGTTTAGGAAAGAACCCTAAAAACTGATTAAATAGCTCTCCAAATCATCATTCTTCAAAACCCAGAAAAAGAATAATATAATAAAAATAAAATCCGAGTCAATTTATAATCAAGTCAAAATGGCCAAGACTGGCATGTAGGGGCGCGACGCGGAGGGCTTGCCAGAATCCATTTCAAAGACTTCTTCTCTTCTCCGCGACGCGGGGCTGTCACGGACCATTATGTCCTCAATTGTTAATTCGTGCACAAAGTTCGCACTCCCTCTCCGTGACGCGGAGAGGCCACAGACCACTATGCCTTGTTTTCCTTTCTCGAACCATAGGTGCAATCCCTCTCCGCGACGTGGAGGGGATTTGGAAATCCTTCTGAATCTTCCCTGCTTCACTCTTCTTTCTTGCTTCTCTTCACTTGAATCTTTTGTGTTTCCCAATGCCCATTTCTGTGCTCGTTTCTTTATTTAAGTTCACCTACACAACTAATCATACTGGTTAGTATATATATACAATCAAATGACTCGACATGACTCTAAATCAACATAAAACGATTCCAAGCTTAGCCAAAATGTGGGTGTTAATAGGTTCCTAGGTATATAAATACGCCTAAGATCACTATCCCACACTTAGAGCCTTGCTTGTCCTCGAACAACTTACTAACTAATCCTAGACCTAGACTCCCTACTATGGTATTTGTGCATCCGCCACTTCTTCTTAAGGATCTGTAATCAGTTAAAACAATCATGTTCTTGCCCACAATAGGAGACCTTCATACATCTTGCAACTCAAGTATTGACTTGAAAACTTTTTGCAACCAACACATTCAACTTCATGTGCACCATTACAAATCATCTATCTTTCATACAACAAGTGCCCCTCACTAAAAAATAATAGTTTGTACACTTAATACAACACATTGAATAAAGTTTAAGGACTTTGCAAACATTGTACGCTCTCACTCAACAAAGACATCACACATATGCGTTGAGAACCATAAGCTTGCCCATTATGTACATTTCGACTAATTAAGCGTGCTTTGCCCAGAATCAAACAGGACTTTTACGGGTTGTAATGTAGGCTTGAGGTAAGGGAGGATACATTTAGGTAAAATTAGTGACTTATCCTCCCTAATTCACTTGTTTCGATGTTCTTGCTACATTCACAACTTTTTCGTTCTTTTGGTCCCCCATTCTGTATATTTTCTCACTAGTACTTCCAACCTCGCCCTTATTTTCTGCAACTCCCCTAAAAAAATTAACTCTTTAGATTAGCCACCCTCAACTTATATATTTCTCTCGATTTAAGGTGCACATTTTCCTTGTAAGGACCAGAGCCATTATTAAGGTATTCTACAAGTTAGCCACCTTCAACTTAGGATTTTAACCATAGTCGAAGTGCACAATGTCCAAAGGACCAGGGCCAATCCCAGATTTTAAAAACTTATGGGGCATCATTTTTCTACCTCTTTTCTCTCTTCCCCATGAAACTAAACATTTCCACCTAATTTAATTTTTCCGCCGTTTTCACTTTTACATCTTAACATAGTGCATTAGGAATTATTTGGGATCAAAACTAACAGTATTAATAAAAAGGATTCGGCTCAATTATGTGGGTTAGAATGAAATCAAGGCTAAAAGGCTCAATGGGGTAATACTAGGGATATTTTCTCTAAGAAGGCTAACATGCGGGGTAATACTAGGGATATTTTCTCTAAGAAGGCTAACATGCAAGACAAATCAAAGTAAGCCTATTATCATCTTCTAGACAGAGCACCACTTTTTATTTTGCTTCAATAACATGTCGGGCAAGTTCTAGACTCAGATGCATTACATGGACACTACAAAAACTCACCGCTCATGGCACAAGTTTTACTCAAGACGGATCAATCACAACAACACAATCAGTTCATGCACAAGGTTCTATTTAAGCTTAAGTTGCAGCCATTAAAGTCAAATACAAACGTTCAAATGCATTCATACATCAACTTCCAATTATGCTTTCATAAAGTTTCTTTTTGAAATTTCAGCCTAAGACTCAATGATGAAAATTTCCCTTAAGACGATCGTCATCCATCTATCATTGGGTAATGCGACTCAACTATGACGGCTGACTCAATCTTAAAAAAACAAAATCCTTTTGTATTTTGTACGGTTCAAAGGGACTTTCCTTTGCCAATGAACCGAAAACAACCTCCAAGGAACCTAAAATAAAACAAAAACAAAACAAATTAAAAGACAGACATAGATAATTTTCACCCTTACCCCACACTTAAATATTACCACTATCTCCAGTGTTTCACAAAATCACAAAATTCAGTACAAAGGTAAGGTTAAACCCTCCCTGATCAGTCCTCCATAGCATCACCCCCATCGGCCTCATCACCGACCTGAGCAGGATCACCCTCTTCATCAGAATCTGACTCCACATCTGAGCCAGTGTGTAGTCTATCCTCATCGGTGGGAATGTCATCATCCACCGGCTCATGGAACTCCGAACCAATGCCAGGCAGGGCCCTAGCTGGGCATTCAGCGGATAGCCCCTCTCAATGTCACCCAATTGCGCATCAATAGAAGCCCGATAGCCATTCTGGTGGCGCAACATCTCCAGGCCGTACATCCTGGCCATAATTAGCTTATCGCGTCTATGGCGCTCTACAATGGTGAGAGTTGGGCCTAACTCATTGTCGGCCCCCTTTGTCTTAGTGATATCCACTTGTGCTGGAAATAGTGGTGCCATGTAATCCAAGTGCTCCTCCAGTACACCTGTAGCACGACAAAGTCTGGTAATAAGGCCACCAAATGCATAAATGCACCTTTTATGTTTCAACACAGCCCCAATGTTTAACTCTGTGGGTGTCATCAAAGCGTAAACTAGAAACACTCTTTCTTGGGTGATGTGCAATGTAGCCTCGGTATCAAATAATTCATTACTATTTTGAGCCAAACTCGAGCATCCCTGAGCATGTGTGCATAGGGTAATGATTGATGAAATCGATTCCCGCTATGTTTGGTCCACTGCACCATGAATTGGGGGCCACAAAGACTGTGGCGAATGGACCGATACGGTAGGTGAATGTTCAGCCCTGTGAGCACCAGTGGATCGGTGTCCTGTGAGATCCCGACTATGTTATTTATAACTGCTGGAGTGAGCGTCACATCCACTCCTCCAACTTGGACAAAATGGGATATTGATTTCATCATCCAGTTGGCGTAGAACTGCCGCACCATATGCAAGTTACACTCACTCGGCTCCGCAAAGATGAACTCCATGTGAAGCTCCTGGATACGCCGCAAGATTCTTGGAAACTCCCATGTCAGGCTGTCCCTATCAATGCACACATCTGATAAATATCTAGCCTCGGTGTGCTTCTTCTACCATAATTTCCTTCTTTGACCACGGCTCGCACCCCGAACGTCCTGGTTTACCCCCTGGGTACAGAAGGTGCGGGGTTACATTCCCCCAACTTCGAACACGTTTCCTCTGGCTAGAGGTTGCCACTTCCTTACCGAGTCGTTGAGTTCCACACATAACTACTTGCACAAGGAATCTACATCAGCCCAAGCAAAGTATAGAACAGTGAGAAACATGGGTGGTGTGCAAACACCACCCCACACTTATTTGAGAGCATAGTCCAGCCTAGGTACTCAAACTTCCCACAGGTGGACACACATAAATCAACAACATACAACACCCTACCCATTCACGGTACACGAAAGCACACCCACACTTCATACAATAAAATTCTAACATTGCTACTCAAGAATTCACACTAAAACCTGCAAAATGCATAACTCACTATTCTGAATGAACAACATCCCCAAAACGTACCTCCCAAACCACTTCAAGCAATTACAAATCACCCCAACATCCATATTCAAACACAATAGGTGATTATTACACAAGATTTCAAACATCACATAAACTCCATTCACAAATAATTTAATGCAGTCCTCAGAACCAAACTTGTCACCCTAACATGTTCAATCAAGACAATTCGACTCCAAAATCCACAAAATATCACCTAAGGGCATATTCTACTCAAGAATTCAAAAATACCCATTCATTTTAATGCCAATAGAAGTAACAAACACGGCCAAACACACCCACAAACCCCCACAAGATAAACATATATCAACCCATAAAATATACACCAAAGCGACCAACTTTTTCTGAAAGCGAGAACAAAATTGAGAGATAGGATGGTTAATTGCCTCTGCGTTACGGACTGACAGTTGAAATCATAGGGGGTAATTAGAGGGGGAAAATCATGGGTAAGGGGAGAATAAAGGGGATTTGGGATTTAAAAAGGGGATGGGTCGGGTGAATTTTGAAAGAAAATGGGTAAGACCTGTTTAATTTAATGATAATTGAATTTTCTTTCTTGGTTGCGTGACGCGGGGTGGTCACAGAGTGTTCTGTCTCGCAAAAATTATTAAATTTCATGAGGTCAAAATTGGAACACCCCTCTGCGATGCGGGGTTGTCATAGAGGTGCCCTGTTCTTGAAGTAAAAGTGATTTTCGTTGAAACAAAAATATCCAACAATCTCTGCGACGTGGCTTTGTCACGGAGTGTTCTTTCTCGTCCTGGAAAATTAATTCCAAGTGAGGCAAAATTTGAAACACCCTTCGCGACACGCCATGGGTTCTAATACCTATTTTCTGCATATTTTAAGCACAAAACCTATTAATGTAAACATGATGGGTTGCCTCCCATCCAGCGCCTTAGTTTCAGTCGTGGCACGACTCATATTTTTGTATTTTTCTTTATATATCTCTTTTTTTATTAATTCCTATGAATTAAAAAAAAATAAAAAAAATATCCTACTATTATAAGGGGGCACGGGTTGCCTCCCGTGCAGCGCCTGATTTAACTTCGCGGCACAACCCAGCTAATGACTCACTCGTCATTCAAGGTGAGCGCCTCCAGCTCACGATAAATATCATTTTTGAAATAGTGCTTCACTCGTTGCCCATTCACAAGAAAAGTAGAGCTCTTATCCATGTTCCTTAACTCCACAACTCCATGTTGGGTCATTCTCACTACTTCAAATGGTCCACTTCAGTTAGACCGAAGTTTTCTGGGGAACAACTTCAGTCTTCAATTGAACAATAACACCAACTGACCAGGCTCAAAGGTGCGTGACACAATATGTCTGTTATGCCACCTCTTAGTCTTCTCTTTATATAACTTGGCATTTTCATATGCATGGAGCTTGAATTCCTCTAACTCATGCAACTGTGTTATCCATTTCTTTCCTGCAAACTTAGAATCCAGATTCAACTTCTTGATCGCCCAGTATGCTTTATGCTCCAACTCCGTTGGAAGGTGACACATTTTTTCAAACACCATTCGATAAGGATAAGTCCCTATCGATGTCTTGTATGCAGTTCGGTATGCCCACAAAGCATCATCTAACTTGTCAGCCAAATCTTTTCTTTGGGCATTCACAGTCTTTTGCAGGATTCACTTCACTTCCCGATTAGACACTTCCACCTGCCCACTAGTCTGGGGATCATAAGTTGTAGCTACCTTGTGTCTCAGTCCATATTTCGCCAGCAAATTTCGCATTGAACTGTTAATAAAGTGCGTACCTCCATCACTTATCATGGCCCTTGGAGTTCCAAACCTGGTGAAGATATGTTTCCTGATGAACTTAACCACTACCTTTGCATCATTAGACGGTAGCGCAACTGCCTCCACCCACTTGGACACATAGTCTACTGCCACTAAGATATACTGATTGCAACGGAAAGATGGGAATGGCCCCATGAAGTCTATCCCCCATACGTCAAAGATCTCAACTTCGAGGACGTTATTAAACGGCATCTCATGCCTTCTAGAAATAGTGCCCATCCACTGACACTTATCACAACCCTTCACAAACATAGCACCATCCTTAAATAAAGTAGGCCAAAAGAAACCAGATTGCAATACCTTATGTGCAGTGCGCTCACCTCCATGGTGTCCACCATATGGTGAAGAATGACAACTCTCCAACACTTGCAATGCTTTCTGCTCAGCTATACACCTTCTCACCATTTGAACGGGTCACTGCTTGAATAGGAAGGGCTCATCCCATATATTGAACCGTGCCTCATACTTCAGCTTCTGCTTTCGATGTGTTGAGGCTCCGATGGAAATAAACCACTTACGAGAAAGTTCACAATGTCAACATACCAGGGTACTTGAGCAAGGTCCAAGGCAAGCAATTGCTCATCGGGGAATTATTCGTAAATCTGCCATTCATTCCTCACATGAGATGAGTCCTTCAATCTAGACAGATGATCAGCTATCTGGTTTTTAGTCCCCTTCCTGTCTTTAATCTCTATATCAAAATCTTGCAAGAGAAATATCCACCTAATTAGCCTTCGCTTTGCGTCCTTCTTGTTAAACAAATACATGATTGCAACATGGTCAGTGTAAACAACAACCTTGGTGCCTACCAAGTACGACCTGAACTTATCAAATGCAAACACTAATTCTAGCATATCATTCTCTGTGACAATATAATTAAACTGAGTTGCATCAAGTGTCTTGCTAGCATAGTAGATGGAATGAAACATCATATCCTTTCGATGTCCGAGCACTACACCAATCGTTGTATCACTAGCATCACATGAGCTCGAATGGAAGCTCCCAGTTAGGAGCAATCAAAATAGGAGACTTGATCAACTTCTTTTTCAACAGCTCAAATGCCTGCAAACAACTTTCATCAAATGCAAACTTTACCTTTTTTTTTCAGAAGGCTGCACATGGGTCTTGCTGTCTTAGAAAAATCCTTGATGAATCTTTATGTAGAACCCAGCATGTCCCAAAAAGCTTCTAACTCCCTTCACAGTGATAGGTGGTGGAAACTTCTCAATGACTTCCATCTTGGCTTTATCAACCTCCAGCCCATTTCTCGAGATTTTGTGCCCCAAAAAAATCCCTTCTCGAACTAAGAAGTGGGACTTCTCCCAGTTTAACACCAAATTTGTCTCTTTACATCTTGCTAGGACCCTGTCAAGATTAGTCAAACAAAGGTCAAAAGACTTACCAAAAATTGAGAAGTCGTCCATGAACACCTCAATAAAATCCTCCACCATGTCGTGGAAGATTGCCATCATGCATCTGTAGAATGTTGCCAGTGCATTGCATAATCCGAATGGAATACGTTTGAACGCATAGGTGCCATACAGACAAGTGAATGTGGTCTTCTCCTGGTCCTCTGGTGCAATAACAATCTGATTATAACCCGAGTAGACATCCAGGAACCAGTAATATTCTTGCCCCGCTAGTTTATCCAACATTTGATTAATGAATGGCATTGAATAATGATCCTTCCTAGTGGCATCATTCAACTTCATGTAGTCCATGCATATACGCCATCTAGTTACTGTCCTTGTGGGGATCAGTTCATTCTTCTCATTGGTTATCACCGTCATTCTGCCCTTCTTGGGAACACACTGTACCAGACTCACCCATTTACTACCTGATATGGGATACAAAATTCCTGCATCTAACCACTTGATCACCTCTTTTCTAACCACATCCTTCATCACTGCCTTTTTTTTTACAAGTTTTCGTTTTCAATCTTAATGTAACAGTGTCTCCGTTGGTGTTGTGCACTCGGCTTATTCTCTTCCTCCATGTAGATCGTGTGCATGTACAACGCGGGACTTATTCCGTGAATATCATACATTTGCCAACCTAAGGTTGCTTTCCTCTTCCTCAATATGCTTAATGTTCCTTCCACTTGTGATTCAGATAATACTGCAGACAAAATAACTGGTAAGGTCTTATCTTCACCTAAAAATGCATACCTGAGGTGGGATGGCAATGCTTTTAACTCCATCTTGGGTGCTTCTTCAATGGACGACATGGAAGGAGGACCCAACACCCTGTTCAAACGCTCCCAATGATCTTTTGATGTGCCCACACTTGCCACATCCAAAAATTGTACCATTCCCTGTGCTTCAGCATCACCGTAGATATCATCTCCCACTAACACACGCTCCAATGGGTCCTTGGATGCAATATATATCGGGCCTCTGCTTCAAGATCTATCACCGTTATTGCAGACAACTATTCATACACGGTTGGGAGTTTCAGCGCCTTGTAAACATTGAACACCTCCACTTTGTCATGTTCCCGCATAGTAAGTTTCCCAGTTGCTACATCTACCATAGCACACCCCATAGCTAAGAAGGGTCTCCCCAAAATGAATGGAACCTCAGGATCTAGCTCAAAATTCAGCACTACAAAATCTACTGGGAATATCAAATATCCCACTTGCACTAAAACATCCTCTACAACACCCTCTGGCCTAGCAACGGATCTATCTGCCAACTGCAAGATAATGGTAGTGGGTTTAGGACTACCCAATCACAACTTTTTGTACAGAGATATTGGCATCAAGTTTATACTAGCTTCTAGATCACACAATCCTTGCGCATGGATGCTCTGCCCTATAGTGATCTGAACCGTAAAGCTACCCAGATCTTTCAGTTTGGTGGGCAACTTATTCTGTATTTGGGAGATGCACTCTTCAGTATGTGCTACAGTTTTATATTCGGTCAGCCTCCTCTTTTTTGCCACGATCTCCTTCACATACTTTGCATACCTAGGTATACCCTGCAAAACATCTACCAATGGAAAATTAATATGAACTTGCTTTAGAAGAGAGAGAAACTTACCAAAACATTCATCCTCCTTCTGTATTTTAAACTTCTGAGGGAATGGGGGAGATGGCTTCAATATTGGTTGCACTCTTTATTCTTGTGCAACAACCTCACTCTCCTTAGGTTCACTCTCCTTGCTAGCAGATTCAACATTTCTATTTTTGGGAGCCAACTCCTCTAACTGCAAACCGCTGTGTGTACCTACCGCATTCACGTGCCTGGGATTTGGATCATTGCTTCCCTGCAATCCTCTTTAAGGTAGTGAGTTCTGGGCACCAGCCAATTTCCCGAATTGTTTCTCCAGATTCTGTGTGGCTAACTGGTATTTCTCAAATCCACAGCTAACTGAGCTTGATCAGCCATAATCTTATTAAGCATTTCCTCCACGCTCATGTTAGTTTTTTTATTGTTCGGTTGCTCCCGTTGGGCTTGTTGTTGGTACCCATGTGCATTCCCTTGGGGTCTATATTGATTTTGGCCTTGGGCCTGATTCTGATTTCCTCCCTAGGAAAAATTCAGATGATTCCTCCAACTACGATTGTAGGAGTTTCCATAGTTCTGATGACCTCCTCCCTGTTGTGCATTACCTACAAAATTTACAGAATTCGGGTTTGCACCACATACCTCTGCACTATGATCACCTCCTCCGTATATTTTGCACCATGTGGGAGGTTGTTGGACTGCATTGACATGTGCTGGTTGTTGTCCCTGTGATAGGTTGCTGAAGTGATTGTTCATCATGTTCTTCATCACATCAATTTGAGCAGTTAATGCCATCACTGCATCTACCTCCAGCATTCCAGTAGTTTTCTATACCACAGGCTTAGATCCTCCTCCATTCCACTCGAGGTTCCCTTGTGAAATCTTGTTCAGTAAGGTGAATAGCTCCGCATAAGTCTTCTCCAAGGCCTGTCCATCTGCAGTTGAATCAAGTAAAATCTTGGTGTTGGGTTCCAATCATTCTATGAAGGTATGGACCAACACCTCGTTAGCCTGGTGATGGTGAGGACAACTCAATAACATCAATTTAAACCTATCCCAAGCCTGGTACAAGTTCTCTCATCTTTTTGGTCGGAAGCTTAGTATGTCACTCCTTAACTTAGTTGTTTTCCCAGATGGGAAAAATCTGATAAGGAACTTTCGTGCAAGATCATCCCATGAGGTTATGGAATTTGCAGGATCTGAATTTAACCATCTCTTTGCTTCCCCCAACAGAGAAAAGGGGAATAAAGTGAGCCTTACGTAATCTATATTTACTCTAGCTGGAGTGTACCTGTCATTGATTTCGAGGATGTTCTGGATATGAACTTATGGATCCTCATGAGATAAACTTGTGAATTGTCCATTAGTGTGCAAAAGTTGCACCATGCTCTGTTTCAGTTCAGATCTTCCACCAACTTCAGGTTTATGAATGCATGAAGTCACACTGATGGTACGTGGGATTGCCACATCTGTTACTTTCATCTCATCCATTAGTGCATGTTCTTCTTAATCAACTCTTGCTACAGGAGTTGTGGGTTCACTAGCAACATGAGGGATTGGGTAAGTGAGTCGTCTTTGCCTTCTCAGGTAGTGAACGAATATTTTCGGTTCATCTAGAGGATCTACCAGATCCTGATCATTTACTAGTTTGAGAATTGAATACAACCTGCAGACTGAATCGCTAAGATCAAGTTGTCAACACTTGCTTTTTAACTTCAGAAATCAGAGAAATCAAATACTTCCTAATTCTAAAGTCCCCGGCAACGGTGCCAAAAACTTGTTGCGTACAAATCGCACACGCAAGTGTACGTGGTCATTCAAGTATTAAAGTGGCTCTTATAAAGTGTTGGGTATCGTACCCACATGGACTCACGATTAGAATCACTTAATTTCTCCAAAACTTTCAGTTAAACACAAATGTTATCAAGATTACAACATTGATTGATTTTATAGTCTAAACGTTAAATTAAAACTAAACAAACACGATTCAATTTCTAAGGTTTCAAACAATGATTGAGTAAGGTCCTGCAGGGCTGCAACTCTTATCAGGATCATGCAATTAATCTTGTTAAACAGATATTTATCAACTATCGAATCAATGATCATAGGGTTAAATATATGATTATGGTCTCCTGACCTCTAATCACCTACGATAAATGGTAACCTAACTACATCGTTGAATGGGGATAGGTTAGACCAAGCATCGAGCATTACGATTTCTTCATGTATAAGGACCAAGCAAGGTTTCTAGGTATATTCCTATCCTAGATACAAATTAACTCTAATTATGAAGAGAAAATCATGCTCCTTATGCCCCACGTTATATCCTCTTATTCCTCTCCTGAGCAATTCAGACAATATGTTTATTTCAATGGTGATCAGGCAAGAAATACGAAAAATAAGAACATAAGAAAGATTCATATGATAGTCAATGTCAATTCCATAAAAACTCAATAAATTACAATCAACTTGTAGCCACAGCCCTAGAACTATGGAAATTAGCTACTCATCATAGTATTTTCGATCAAGCAATGTTTAAATATCATAAATAGATTGAAAGTAGAAGAGTCTAGGAAAGAACCCTAAAAATTAATGAAAGAGCTCTCCAAATCGTCGTTCTTCAAAACCCAGAAAAAGAATAATATAATAAAAATAAAATCTGAGTCTATTTATAATTAAGTTGAAATGGCCAAAACTAGCATGTAGGGGCGCGACGCGGAGGGCTTGCCAGAATCCATTTCAAGACTTCTTCTCTTCTCCGCGACGCAGGGCTATCACGGACCATTCTGTCCCCAATTGTTAATTTGTGCACAAAGTTCGCACTTCGCGGAGAGGCCACAGACCACTCTGCCTTGTTTTCCTTTCTCGAACCACAGGTGCAATCTCTCTCCGCGATGCGGAGGGGATTTGGAAATCCTTCTGAATCTTCCCTGCTTCATTCTTCTTTCTTGCTTCTCTTCACTTGGATCTTTCGTGTTTCCCAATGCCCATTTCTGTGCTCGTTTCATTATTTAAGCTCACCTACACAATTAATCATGCTGGTTAGTATATATACAATCAAACAACTTGACACGACTTTAAATCAACATAAAATGATTCCAAGCTTAGCCAAAATGCGGGTGTTAATAAGTTCCTAGGCATATAAATACGCCTATGATCACACATATTCTATGTGTTGAGTCACTTGCTTTTTTAGCTTCTTGTCATAACTTGAATGATAATATGACAATCCTTTCACATAACTTTCGTTATGTATATCAAATAATCTTCTAGCATTTGCATAACCAACAATCTATAAGTGCACCAATTGCACTAATACATGGCATTTTAAATCATTTTCATGAGATCAAAAAGATTCTTTCTATGTGTTAAGCAGTCTCAAAACCATTGGGTACTCAATGGAATTGCTTTAAGACCATTTAAATCCTTCAAGGATTTTCATATAACATTCATCGCCTAGTTAGAAATAATAATCATTCACTATACATATTCAATTATTTCATCTATTGCCAGACTGAAACAAGTCTCATTGCATCCACCACTAGAGAATATATCTCCATTTAATAAGGTTAAGATTTTTGCGAAAACCCTTTATGCCCCGAGGCACAAACCATATTTTATATCTTACGGTTATACTTTCGCATAATGATTTATTTATACCCCATTGACATATATTTTGATCTATGAACTATAAGTTCAAAAACATCACTTTCCTAAGTGAAACAAAATATACTTGAATAGTGCATTTTATTTGGCCAATCATTTATATGTCCACGCTATATGACATATTTGAATTTAAGATCCTTGTAACCATTTATAGCATTGAGTTCTACTTCATATCAAAGATATAGTCGACTGTCATTTTGATTCGATTCCAATACAACATAACTTATCGAGATCTCTTCATTTTTCATCATTTTCAGGTACCTGAACCTTTGCCAAGGTTTTATGAAGTTTTATGTCATAGTGCTCTTTCAAAGCATTTACCTCATTATCATGACCATTTTGATAATTTGCTCCTCTCTTTCCTCAAGGAGTTTTACGTTTGGAATCGGTTGGTCTATCACGCTTCTGGCGTACCATAGACTCTGTCCTTCAAGGACTATTTATTGGAGTATTTACAGCTTCCTTAAAATATTGGGTTAGCAAATACATCTGGCATATTATTTGCAACATTTTGCGAATGAATTATCTCTTGACCTTCAAGTTGACATTTTTTTTAATGAGGATCTAGATAATTCACCCTATGCATAATTTTTAGTTGCTAAACATATCTCCCCTTAATGTTAGGAAATCTAACATTTACCCCCAACCTCATTTGGGGATCCATCTTTGTGTGTGGTGGAGCAATAAAATCATATGTGCACACATCAAATTTTTAGATGGAAATTATTTAGTTCCTGACCATGAACCAATTGTGATGGGAGAACTTGTTGGCTTGATGCATACATGTAAAATAAACTCATCTCATACCAAATTTTATTTGAGAGATTTGTTCTCATAATCAATGGTCTAGCTATAATTGGAGACATCCAATTTCTGCTAAACCAACCAACACTATCAACATGATTTTATAGATTGGAACGGTGCTCTTAATTTAATAATTCGAGCAAATAACCTTACAAAAACCAATTTGTAAGTTGATACAAATGCACATGTGACCATACCATAGATGCATCTATTAAATCATAATAGTAAAAGGCCACATGGCAGGTGAACGAGATATTCACCATTTTATATGTTCCAGATAATTTCAGGGGATACAATCCCAACCTTAGCTGGTACAATGATCATTTTATCACGAGAACAAGCTACAAAAGAAAATTCTTGAAGAATCTTTTATTTCTTCAACATATAGCCACGTGAATTCTCAATCTCTTTTGCATCACATTTGAATCGGAATGGTTAATCGTTTATGCCAACTAATATTTATTCTAGTAAACTTCTAGCTTACTTTTTCATGTGATTCCATCATCATGCCCATATTTGTATACGACAAACAACGGGAAAAATGGGAAATCTTATACGTAAATAGTTATAACCCACTTTAGTTGTATTAATTTGAAGATATTAAATCTTCCCATAATTTATAGTCTCAATAATATTTTTTTCTTTTCAATTCTTCCAAAACTTAAAAAGTTTCTTTTGAGACTTACTACAACCCCAGTATTATGATCAATTTCATTCCTCCGAATAGTAACAAATTAGTCCTTTCGGAACTCTCAATTAATTTTGTGTACTACCACAAATTTCACAACGCCATTCTTATGGTGGCCATCTCCTTCAAGGAGAAAATTATTATTATTGTCATGGTTAAAATTATCACATGCAAGACTTATTTCTTGACAACCAATGACAAATTTGTGTTGCCACACAACAATATTTATTTTGGCCATGGCCACAACCTTTATAGGAAAGAATGATTTCTTTATTTTGTCCTTCAATAGTTCATAATTTAACATACCACAATATTTGTGTATATAGTACTTAAGGTATATGACCAAATGATCATTTATGTCAAAATATTTCTTTTCAATCTCCCAAACCTCCCGTAGAGGTGAGATGTGACATTTATCCAACAATACATGAACATGTTCTTATTCATAAGATCACACATCACATTTTCTTTAAGAAATGGACCATAACCATTTGAATATGCTCCATAATTTTTTATTAGAAACTCACTGTCATACTTTCACATTTATCAAATTTATGTGACTCACCTTAACATCAGTTTAAGAGGTCAAATGTACCAAATGTACTGCCACTTTATATTCCTTTATTTTGATGGAGGATTTACAATATATTTCAAATTGGGTTGCATCAACAATAATTTTCCCAATATCTTTTCATACCACTATGATGGATAAAAATTGCCTTCACATTTGAAGGACCATCTTCCGAAACAATGTGTCCAATAACCTTTCATACCACTTCGATGGACAAAATTACTTTCACAATTGAAGGACCATCTTAAGAACTCGTAATGTTCTTCCTTTTAGTTACAACAATGACGATCATTAACATTTTACCACACTCATATTCATACATTCAATCACTTGTCATTTTCAGATATACTGCTACCACATTCACATAAGAGAATGGAGAAAATCAATTGGATAAATTTTATTACTTTTATCAAGAGCATATCAATTTGCTCAGTCATCATTACATCGTCATTATTTTATGTTGGGACTTGAACCCAACGTCTTACCCATAAGATGGCATTTTAGGTCATTATTTGTTAGGACCCAACCCAACATTTTATTATCATGATGCATCAGAACTCTCACCTGATGTATTACCTTCTTGGTGCGATAGGACTTGAATCCTTCGTCTTACCCTGAATCAATGTCATAATAAGCCAAATATAATAGGACTCACCATTGAGCCTTAAAAATATATTGTAACTTTGTGATTAACATACACAATAAAATATAGAACAAATTGCCACTTTGTGATTAATAACATGCATAATAAAATACAGAACAAAAAAAACACAATAAAAACATTCTCAACAAAGTATGTACTAATATCTTAAACTTGTCAAAACAAAGTTAATTAATTGTGAGTTATTCTACTTGAATAAATAAATATATAGATCTACCAAATGCTAGTACATATAGCCTATTTGAATTGACTAATTTAAAGTGTTGAATTAGGATATGCTCTTGATGTATTTGAAGATATGGACAATTGTATTTTTGGCTGTATAATTTATATTAAATAATACTTGCATATGATTTAACTGGACAACATACGTATGTCGGACATAATGTTTAAATATATATATATACACACACAATGTTGTAAAGTTTATATTGTTATATTCTTTTGCTCAATTAACTTAGATGCTTAACATTGCCATTATCATTCGGAACTTGAAGACATTATAGGTAGACTTGAAATTCTGCAAAGATGTATGTCAATGTATTAGACAATTGTTAGAGTGGTTTGTGAATAGGACCACTGGATTCCTCCAAATTTTTAAAAGTTTGGTACTGGGCTGGTATTCAAAGGCAACAAACAACGTTATGAATTAACTTGATATTTTATGTTAGATTTCAGATGGTCCTTATGAATATTTCCTCAATAAATCATATATGTCACTATCTAGACCGCTGTGATTGGCACCGACACTAACCCTTCAATAGGAGAACCACTACCACTACCCGACTAAGCAATTTAAAGAAACTAAACCATTTAAAGATATGGCAGCAGGTTTAAATAACAAATTAAATATGGAGCTCCCATAAACTCCGAAGGTTTAACCAAACAACTAAGCATAATCCTTGCGGAAATTCAACCACTAGAACTTGAAAGTCATTGTATCAAAACTCTACTAACCAACAAGTCTAAGAAAGAGGGGTACAACCCTGAAAACTAAACATAAGTAAAGCCTAAATATGTAGTCTGAGTCTGAAAAGAATGGACTAAACTAATGATGGATCCATGGCATCCTGAAAGAACGGGCTCACTCTCAAATCCGGTCTCGGTCAATAATCTCCTAGCCGAGGTCAGTCAGTAGCCGCCTGAAGATGCCCTGTACTCAACAAAAAAAGAGCAAGTGCAATATCAGTACACGAAACCAAGGTGTGTACTGGAAGGATCACGTGACTACTCCAGTCAGCGAAATATAAGCAAGTAATTACAACATAGTAAACACACATAGACAAAATGCACAATTCATTATCATTTCAGGAGCAAGATACAATTTCCCAATATCTATGACAGATAGTCATGAATGTAATAATCACAAGTAGTCCTCTCTTGGAACACACACCCAAATTGTTAGTGTGTCGGAACGTGACACCCGATCCAATATATATGTGTCAGAATGTGACACTCGGTCCAATATATGTGTCGAAACGTGACACCCGGTCTAATATATGTGTCAGAACGTGACACTCGGTCCAGTCAGCACAACCACATTCACAACCACACCCATACTGAACAATGCACACATTTACACAGTCAAATAACAAGTTCATGGCATGTAATTGTTCATACTTAATCATCTCGTTAGATTCGATTCACGTTTCCCTGTTCACATACATACATGCATATAATGGAGCAATTAACAGGCATATATCACACAAGAAGAAGTCGAACCATCACCTACCTCGAAACCAAGCCTGAATACTCCTAAGACACTTGAGCCTTCCCTTTCCGTAGTCTTGCAGCTTGATCTTGGTCTAAAATAATTAATTAATGCAAGGATCAATAAACGAGGCCTAAATTACCCGAATTATAACAAAATATCAACCCAAGGCCAAATCCATGATACAAATGCACAACTAGGGCTTTCCCCACCATTAAACTTCAGGCTGAAACCCTCCCCCAATGATAATTAACAAGGATTCTAAGTTCTAAGAATCAAAATACGGATTAGGGGAGTAATTAACTTACCTTTGGTGTGAGAATCGTAGGAATTTGATGAGAAACTACCCTAGGTAGTCCCTTATATCTTAAGAACAAAGTTTTGTAGAAAATAATGGTTTAGGGGTTTTTCCTCGGTTTAAGTCGCGACTGCCCACCACAGTAGGCCCCATCCCATCACAACGGCCCCGCCCTTGCAGCTTGCACAGAGACAGGAACTTGGAATTTGAGTTCCAAGCTCCCATTTGGCAACACACCTTCAAACCTTGACGTTCTAAAACTACCCTTTCACGCCAAGATATGTTTCAGGAGTTCTACTCGCCCGAATTTGATTCCGTAAAGCCGTACAGGCTCTTTAACGTCTTGGCTATCCACTCACGTGATCAAACTCATAATTAAATCCCCCATCCATTACTGGATTTCCCTATACCTCACCCGACTCAGATTTCATCCAAATTTGTCCTAGGTGAAAATTTTCAAAGTTACTACTCAGAAGTTTTCTAACCAAAATTCCTTCCCCATTGGCTTTTCCTTAATGATGGGAACATGTCATTACAATAGGTACCAATTTACCCATCACTCATCCCCGAGTGATAACTAGGAATATTGGCTAAGGCAAGAGTAGAGTAGTACCTTAATCGTCGAATAACTTGGAATACCTGTCTTGCATGTCCTTCTCAGTTTCCCAAGTAGCTTCCTCAATCGGAGAATGCTTCTATTAAACTTTCATGAAATTTATCTCTTTGGTCCTCAGCTTCCGGACATCGTGATCAAGAATTGCAACGGGTTCCTCTTCATACTGAAGGTCTTTGTCTAACAAAACTGAGTTCCATTTTACGATGTAATCTCCGTCCCCATGATACTTTTTCAACATGGACACATGAAACACAGGATGGACTCCAGATAGGCTAGGCGGTAAAGCCAACCTATAAGCCATTGGCCCTACACAATAAAGAATCTCAAATGGCCCGATGTATCGAGGACTAAGTTTGCCTTTCTTGCTGAATCTCATCACCCTCTTTATGGGTAACACTTTTAGAAGAACTTGCTCACGAGCCTAAAATGTCATGTCCCTTACCTTATGATCTGCATACTTTTTCTGTCGACTCTAGGCTGCTATAAGCTTAGTTTGGATGCTTCTCACCTTATCCTGAGCATCTTTCACCAAATCAACCCCCAAGGGATTTACTTCTCCAGCCTCGAACCATCTTATGGGTGATCTACATCCCCTCTCATAAAGTGCCTCGAACGGTGCCATGTGAATGCTGGAGTGGTAACTGTTATTATAGAAGATCTCACACAAAGGTAGGAACTTATCCCAATGCCCTCCAAAGTCAATCACACATGCCATCAACATGTCCTCTAACACTTGAATAGTTCTCTCTGACTTCCTATCCATTTGTGGATGGAAGTCTGTGCTAAAAGTGAATTGAGTTCCCAACTCCTCATGCAATTTTCCCCAAAACTTGGATGTGAACTGTGTACCGCGGTTTGAGATGATGGAAAGGGGAACTCCATGCAACTTCACTATCTCCTTCACATAAACCTTAGCCAACTACTGAGCATTATAGTCTACTCTAACTGGAATGAAGTGGCCTGACTTAGTCAATCTGTCAACCACCACCCAAATGGAGTCAAACTTCCCCAAGGCTCTTGGAAGACCAACCACGAAATCCATAATTATCCTTTCCCACCTCAATTCAAGATCATTGCCATTCTCTGAAGCAAACCTACAGGCCTTTGGTGCTCATACTTTCATGCTGACAGTTTTGGCACTTAGCCACAAACTCAGCTATGTGTTTCTTCATGACAGGCCACCAATAAAGTCGTTTCAAATCTCGGTACATCTTGGTCACACCCAGATGAATGGAATACCGCAAACCATGAGATTCTATCAACATCTTCTAAATCAAGTCATCCACTCGGGGAACACAAATTATTCCCTTAAATTGAGCACACCACCTGCATCAAGAGCTGCATCTTGTGCCTTTCCAGACACTATCTTCTTTCTGAGCTCATTCAAACTCTCATCCTCAAACTGCTTGGCCTTGATTTCCTCAAAGAATGTGGGCCTAATCTCAATGTTGGCTAACACCCCACCTTTCTATGAGATGCCTAACTGCATGAACTTAGACTCCAAGGTTTGAATCTCCTTGGCCAAAGGTCTCTTGGACACACCCAAGCAAGCTAGACTACCCATACTCACCGTCTTCCAGCTTAATGTGTCTGCCACCACGTTAGCCTTACCCGAATGATACTGGATGGTAACATCATAATCCTTGATTAACTCCATACACCTTCATTGTCTCATATTCAGGTCCTTCTGAGTGAATACATCTTGTAGACTATGATGGTCAGTAAACACTCACACTTGACACCATAAATCTAATATTGCTAGATCTTGAGAGCAAACACTACCGCTGCCAACTCCAAGTCATGCGTCGGGTAGTTTCTCTCGTGCACTTTCAGCTGTCGCAATGCATAAGCTATGAAATTTTTATCCTGCATCAGCACAACACCCAAACCCGAATGTGAAGCATCACAATAAACAATGAAATCCTTACCTTACACCGGCAGTTCCAGAATAGGCACCGAGGTCAGAAGAGTCTTGAGCTTCTGGAAGATCTCTTCACATTTGTCAGTCCACTCGAAAGGCACCTTCTTTTGGGTCAGCCTTGTCAAATGTGTGGTGATAGAAGCAAATATTTTCACAAACTATCAATAGTAGCTGGCGAGCCCCACGAAACTCCTAACTTATGTCACAAAGCTAGGCCGAACCCAGTTCTTGACTGCTTCGATCCTTTAGGGATCTACCATTACTCCTTTCTTTGAAACCACATTCCCCAAAAAGGCAACGGAATTCAACCAAAACTCACACTTGGAAAATTTTGCATACAACTTCTGTTTTCCAAGGACACCCAAAATAATACGAAGATGGTTGGCATGCTCTTCCTTACTCTTCAAATAAACCAAAATGTCATCAATAAAAATAATAACAAAAGAATCCAGGAATGGTTTGAACATATAATTCATCAAATTAATGAAGCCCGCAGGCACATTGGTCAACCCAAACGATATCACTAAGAACTCATAGTGTCACGTGATGCTTATCGTGACCAACTACACTAACTACGGTTCGAGTGTCTACGATCGTCGATAATATAGTAACCCAACCAAGGGTTGGGGTTGTGTCCCAAGGGAGCGGTCTTGAGAATTAATAGAAAAATAAAATCTAGTTCTAACTAGTCGTAGCTAAAGACATTAACGATTAAAATCATTGTAAATCGAAGGGGGAACACAAAAGTGTCAAATATCAATTTGGGGGTTTTGTTACAAGTAAGTAAAATAAAAAAAAATAACAAGAAAATCAAGTATGGGGAAGAGTTCTTGAGGTGTTACCGCAATACAAGTTGAGATAAATGGTTGGGTACATGCTTTCGATAGGAAATTTGCAAGATAATAGTGACTAGGCTAAGCTTTAGATAGAAATACTTGGACACCCATTTGCCGCATGAAGACCAGCCTATGCCTTACCCCACTCACTCTCTCGAGCTGAGTGTTAGGATATGGGACTAGGGCTCACCCTCTCGGGCTGAACCTCATGTCGACCCACTCCTTAGGCCATCAGTCTAGTGGTCTTGGT